>JANHAO010009576.1:0-18272 GCA_026873985.1 Saraca asoca
TAATTAAGTAATCATAATAGGAAAGAATTTAATTAATTGTTAAAGATCATAACTGTGGTGAAACCTCAGTCTTAGGCTTTTATAATTATACTTTGCTTATTTTTTGATTACTGCTCTTTTATCTCTTTATTCTCTTTACTATTCTTATTTGATTTAGGCATTTTACATTGCAAACATCTGATAATTGATAATAAAGATCCCTATAGGACACGACCCGTATTCACTAGATTCTACTACAGCTATGCCGTGCGCTTGCAGAACATCATCATACATCAACATTACACAAACTCACACTTTGACAATAAGTAAATATGTCCACAAACAACTTTGTTTAATATTTTGGAATCAAAATGCCTTCTTGTTCTACTCATAATGTTCTAAAAGTTTTAACAAAATAATGACATTGCAATCTAAAAAATGGTAATATGAGCAACAACAAACAAAACCCCAAAAAATCAAATTTCAATGTTATAAAAAATAATAAGGTGTGAAGACATAACTTAATCAAACCAAATGCAAGCATTAATTACCCTTAACCTCCTTTGAATGAGAAACCACATTCGAAGAAATTCGTCATCAGCTTAAATTTCAAGTCTTTACCCTACTTTTTGGTAAAACCAATGTGAACAATGTCATTTTACAACTTTAAAACCTACCATTTATTCGCACCCATTATGTTGTCAAGTTAGCTTTTAACATAACACATTAGCATCCCATAACAGTAGATGGATGGAAACAGAAAAAGGGCTTGGCTAATTGATAATGGATGTATAAACCATATGTCATATGATCCTTCCATCTTTGAGAAGTTAGACTTGTGTTACAACTCAAAAATAGAGATTGACAATGGGGAATACCAAGAGATCTGAGGAAAGGGAGTGGTAGTAGTTGAAACTTACTTAGGTGCAAAATTTATTGAAGATGTTTTAAATGTGCTTAGTATAGACAAAAATCTTCTTAATGTGACTCAAATGTTAGAAAAGAATTACATCTTATGCTTTAAGAACAAAACTTGTTTCATATTTGATCTTATTGGAAATGAATTGATGTTTGTCAAGATGAAATTTAGAAGTTTTCATGTCAATCTTAAGCAAGCTAGAGTATATGTTTTTTCTAGCATTATTAGTGAATCAGTTTTATGGCACAAAAGGTTAGGACATGCTAACTACTCAAATTTAAAGCAACTAAGTATGGAAGGAATAGTTGAAGATGTTCCTATCATTGAAAGTCGTAAAGATATATGTGAAGTGTGTCAAATGGTAAAGTAAGCAAGACTACTTTTTTCCAAAAGTGTGTGGAGAGCATTTGAGAAGTTACAACTTATTCACTTAGATATGTGTGGCCCAATGAGTATCACTTCTCTAAGTGGCAGCAAGTATTTTTTGCTATTCATAGATCATTTCTTAAGAATTTGTTGGATGTTCTTTCTCAAACAAAACTCAGAAGCATTAGGAGAATTTGAAAAATTTAAGAACATGATGGAAAAGCAATTAAGGTGCAAAATGATAAAGCTCAAAATAGACAATGGGACTAACTATGTTTCCAAAGAGTTTAAAGCCTTTTGTGATAGTAAGGATGTTCTTCATCAACTAACAATTCCACATACTCCACAATAAAATGGAGTTAGAAAGAGAAAAAATAGAATAATTATGGAGATGGCTCGATGTTTGTTATATTAGAAAAACCTTCCAAAGGTTTTTTAGTCAAAAACAGTTAATACTACTATATTTTTATTAAATATGCAACTTACCAATGTTTTGAAGGGAAAAACACCACATGAGGTCAGGTTTGATGCTAGACCTTTAGTTGAGCACTTGAAAATTTTGGGTGGATTTGTCACTATCTTGTTCCAAATGCCAAGAAGGACAAGTTAGACAAGAAGTCTATGAAAGGAATTTTTTTGAGCTATAATAGCATCTTGAAAGGCTAAAGAATCTATAGTGTAAAATCAAAGAAAATTGTCCTTAGCAGGGATATTAAATTTGATGAATTTGCAAGATGGAATTGGGAAAAAGATGAAGTTAAAGAAACCAATGCCATTGATGGCATAATACCTAGACTTCCTATGCCACAAAATTTAGATAATGAAAGTGATGAAGAGTTTCTGTTATAGGTACCGAGCCCATTGCTAATATCTATGAAAGATGTAATATAGTTGCACTTGAACCAACAAACTATAATGAAGCTTCAAATGAATTAGGTTGGAAACTTGCAACGGAGAAGGTGATTCATGCTATTAAAAAGAATAGAACTTGGATACTAGTTGACAAGCCTTGTGATAAAAAGGTTTTAGATATCAAATGGGTTTATAGGACTAAGTTGTATCCTAATGGCTTAGTGAACAAGCTTAAGGCTAAGCTTGTTGTCAAAGAATACTTGCAACAACATGTAATAGACTTTATTGATATATTTTGCACCTG
Source organism: Saraca asoca (assembly GCA_026873985.1). Lineage (NCBI taxonomy): Eukaryota > Viridiplantae > Streptophyta > Magnoliopsida > Fabales > Fabaceae > Saraca > Saraca asoca. The sequence goes on from JANHAO010009576.1 coordinate 2,421, forward strand.
TTGCAAAGCATGACACTATAATACTTTTATTGGCCTTGGCGACAAGTTTTGTCATTTGGATGTCAAGTCAGCCTTTCTCAATGGAATTCTTGAAGAAGTTATATATGTTAAGCAACCTAAGGGTTTCAAATCTCAAGGCAAAGGAGAGAAAATATGCAAGCTATGTAAAACTCTTTATGGGCTAAAGCAAGCCCCAAAAGCCTGGTATAATAGAGTAGATTCTTATCTAGTTCAAAATGGCTACCAAGAAAGTGAAAATGAAGCCACTCTTTATGTTAAAAGGGAAGCAAATCAAGTTCAACTAGTGGTTTCACTCTATATGGATGATTTACTTGTCATAGGTCTTATATAAACTTAATTAAAAGCTTTAAATCAAGCATAAAGGAAGAATTTGATATGATAGATCTAGGAGAAATGAAATACTTCTTTGGAATGGAAATTTCCTAACATGAAACTAACATTTTTGTCTCTTAAGAAAAAATATGCCAAAGAACTAATGAAAAAGTTCCACCTTGACAGAGCTAAACTAGTCACCATTCCATTGGTTGTCAACTAAAGACTCTCTAAAAAAGACACATGTGCCAAGAATGATGCAAGTCTGTACAGAAGTTTAGTTGGCAGCTTACTTTACCTGCATGCTGCAAGGCTTGATCTTATGTATTCTACTAGCATTCTCTCATGGTTCATGCAAGCTCCAAGTCACATTCATTTGGGTGCTGCAAAAAGAGTCCTAAGGTATGTAAAAGTGACAGCAGATCATGGTGTATTGTACATGAAAAATGACAGTGGTGAACTTGAAGGATATGCAAATAATAATTGGGCAAGCTATGTAGATGATTCCAAGAGCAACTTAGGTCATTGTTTTTTCTTTAGTAGTGGAGTTTTCTTTTGATTTTTTTTTTTTAAAAAGTAGTGGCTTATTCTTTTGCTAAAGCCAAATACATATCAACTACAAGTGTAGTAAATCAAGCAACTTGGCTTTGAAAGATACTTGCCACTTTGGATTTCCCTTAAGAAAATGCTTCTATCATTTAAGTTAACAATATGTCAACCATTGTAATCACCAAAAATCCTGTCCAGAATGGGAGAACCAAGGACATCAAAGTTAAATACCATGCAATTTAGGAAGCTGATAGGTAGAAAGTGATTAATCTCAGGCACTACTCCTTTAAAGAACAAGTGGCTAATATTTTGGCCAAGGCTTTGCCAAAATTAAAGCTTGATTTTCTAAAGATCAAGCTAGGATTATATAAGAAAAATCTTAAGGAGGAGCATTAGGAAATTGAGATTTTCCTAACCTTTAAGTTAGTTATTATTCAATGGTTATTATATTAAGGTATCTAAAAGCAAATCTATCAAGTTATATCTCTTTTTGGTTAATAACTCGTTGGTTTAGTCTATCTATGGTCTTTGTCTAGGTTTAGAAGGTATTGTCTTGTCTAAGTTATAATTCTCCTTGTTAATGAAGATATTGCATTTAGCCATAAAAAGCAAACATTGCTCTTCTTCATTTCTATCTAATTGATATGTTCATGCTCTTTAGTTTTTAACAGATCATAAATAACACATCCAAAGGGCATCCCTTTTTTGAATGAAACCCTAGCCAAGTTTCATCATAAAGGCAAAATTAAGGTTCCTAATGTGGCAAAGACCAAGATCACCAAGACTCTTAGGCGTACAAATTTCACTAAATAGATTTTACTTTTACCCTGACAGGATCCCTATATAATATTATGACTACATAGCTCAATGGAGTCACAAATAGATTAAGGAATAAAGGTTGTTTGCATAGTATAAACTGGAACAAATTCTAAAATAGATTTAGTAAGTGTCAATCCACCAGCCATAGAAAGGTTAAAAGCTTTCCAACAACTCAATTTCCTATTCACCTTTTTTTTAAAGCATAAGCATAAATTATATTCTTGACTTTATTATGGATAAAAGGCATGTTAAGATACTTGCTTAAATCTAAGGTTTGCATGAAGGCAAGGGTTGAGCTAATCTTACTAGCTGAATCATGATTCATATTCATGGAAAAAAAAATATTTAAGCCTTAGATTTGTTAACTTTTTAACCCAATGATTTACATAAAACATCAAGAACAACTTCTACTTGCTCTATGGATGCTTTAGCCAGAAGAACAATATTGCTGACAAAAAAGTGGTGGGAAATTTTCAAATAAGTTTTCTTGATACACTACAAGAAAAATTTTGCTCTCCCAAGAATTTTGAGGTAGCTAAAAAATTGTGTAATTTCACAAATAAATCCATGTGTAACCTATGTGAAAATTTGAAAAATAAAAGTTTTTTAAAAAATTCCATTTAAGGTGGAATTTTCTGTAGTTAAATATGTGGGAAATCAAACAATAGGTTTCCCATGGATTTAATAGGGGTAATGATCACCCCTGAATCCAAAATTTCTAAATAGCCAAAATTCCATTATCATTTTCATTTAGGCAATACCAAAAAACCTCTAAACCCTATCTCCTTCACCACTTACCACCTCCCTTGTGCACTCACTCCCATTGGTGCCACCTCTGGCCAATCTTTTTCTTCATTTAAAATCCTTATCTTTTGCCATCTCACATTTCCTATCCTTTTTTAAAAGATGAACCATCCCCTCCTTTTTATAGTGTAGCAATGGCACCATGCATTGACATTCGACTTGGATATGATCTTGTTTTTTTTCTTATACTCTTGTCCTCATCTTTGCTTCAATTTTGAATTTTATTTCATTTATTCTCTTTAATCTTTTTCCTTCCTCTTTGCTTGTCTCTTTATTTGTTTGTTTGGTGACTACTATAGGTGAGCGAGGAAATCAGTGGTAGCTTCCTTTTGTTGTTTGTCAAGTAAGTCTCATTTTCCTTACTTTGTTCATTTGGTGTTTTCAATTTTGTGTGTTATAGATTTTCTTTCACCATTAGTTATATTTTTATTTGGCTAAAGACTTTGAATAAAAAAAATTATGGTTATTTTGTTTTAAATAAATTCAGGTTCTTATACCTAAGGGACTAAGAGATGTTGAAAAAATTAAGATTTGGTGGTGATTATTTTATCAGGGGTTTGCTAGCTTATTCCTTTATATTCTCAAATCTACCTCCAAACTTTCTTGCTCCTCTATAAAACTATGTTGCACTATCATTGGGATATGCTATCTTTATAAATTTCCAATTTCTTTTCCATGTTCTTTCTGTATGTTTAATGAAAAAAAAAATCATTTTTAGTTTGTTTGTATTTTTTTTTTTAAAAAACAATTAGACTTATTTTTACTACTACTTTGCCTTATTGAACAAATACCTTTTTGTTCTTCTGTTTAGCTTATGACTCTATTTTCATTTTTGCCAAGTGGGGTTGGTTCATGTCATATGAAAATCATAGCTTTTTCTTTTCTTTTCTTTTTTATGTATTTTGGTTGAATATCAAAATTTCCTTCACTCTCGAGATGATTATTACATGATTAAGAGCTAAATGGATCATCATGGCAATCAAAAGTTTGGTTTTGTTTCACTATGCGTTCTAGTCATTTCATGATATATTCAAGGTGTTGATAGTTGCAAAATGCATTATTGATTGCTTGTTTGGGATCATTTAATTCAATGGAAGTGATATCTATATTGTAATGTTTGATATATTCTTTACATTTTAGCGAATTCCTGAATTTTCATAGTGTGTTTTTTTACTATGAACTTTCAATAGAGTAATAAATTGTTGGATTGGATTGGCTATGCATTGGTATGTAAGATGTTTTTTTCTTTCCAATAGATGTCTAGTTTAACTCTTTTTTCTATTGTGCACCCCTTGCTTGTCATTATGGTTGCCATTTCTCAAGTTTATCTGGCATTGATTGGGTATTGCTGACAATTTTAAAGTTTTTAACTATCTTCCTTCATTCATTTTCTTTCATTCACCGGAGTAATGGATAACCAAAACTAGCACTTGAACTTAGGGATATAAAGGTCACTGTTTATCAGTTTTAAGTTGTTTTTGAAGCTTTTTAAGTATATGAATATAAGTTCTAGAGATGATGAATTAATTTTTTGAAAGTTACGTGTTCCAATGGGGATAATTTACCATGTTCTTCATTTCATAGTGATTTGGGCAACGTGTAGTGCATTGGGAGGTTCAAAAAGTATGATGTTGAATACTCTTGCCAATTGATGGCTAAATATTTCTATGAAATTCTTTATGTGGAGGTATGCAACAACTCATTTGCTCTCTCTTGTTAGTTCATATAAATTTTCTTTTCATTGACTTATGGTTTCAAATCCTGATCTCATAAACTTAAAATAAATTATGTTTACTCTTTGTGGTCTCTCCTACAATTTGACTCTTCTTTTTTATGTATGGGCAACTTATTGAGTTAACTCCATTAGGAGTTGTAGCCTTTAAAGGAGGCATAGCCCCTGGAATTGTGATGTTGTAAGGAATTTGAAATCAATTATCTCCTTTTAAAATGGGGTTTTCATTGTTTATTGCCTATTTCTACGTGTGTCAATCTCTAGCTGAATTTTTTCCCATTAATTGTATCAATTTTTCTTTCCAATTTTGTCCTTTACCACTTTTCTTTCCAAAATTCCTAATTTATTCTATAACTGAAATGTCCTCTACATATTAAATTAAAAATAATTGCCTTTGAAATAAATAAATTCTAAAATATAATTTCTTCATTTTTTTTAAAGAAATTAATTAAAAATTTTATACAAATATGCATAATTACTATGCATGCAAGAAATTTTTTGGCATAAAACTTCATCCTTTTTTGAATAACTACAAGGTCATGAGCATTAACAAAGATCCTATTTCATGTTTTGCAATTTATGGTGTATTCTTTGACAACTCATACTTTAACATAAGATAAATTATGTGAGTACCTTTTTTAATTAGTTATATCAATTTCATTTAATTGAGAGAATTGTATTTGTTTAGATCCATCCACCAAATCTAAAGTGCAATCCATTATCTTTGGAATTTGGAAGGCTTTTTCTAATCATAGTATGCAAGCAAGTATCTATCAATTTTAAATTTCAATGTGCATTTAAGCATTTATTAATATCGAAATGTTTGAAATTAACTTTTTTGTACACCTTAAAGTTATAAATTATGAAGCAGTTTTAAAAGAAATAAATTCTAGCAAGGAAGAGTACTTGATTTTAGGGTGAAAATTAATATTTGTAATCACTTTATGGACTAGCAAACAATTAAAAGAAGACTACTTGATCTTAGGGAGAAAACTAAAGAGATTTCAAAATATATATATATATATATATATTTCTTTTAAGAATTTTGCATTTCCATATTAATGAATATCTTTATTCAAAAATCAAAGATTTTTTTTTTTTACAAAAGAATCTCCATTTTTTTAAAAGAAATTAACTATAAATTTTATACAAATATAAATATAATTACTTTGTCTGTAAGAAAATTTTTTTGAAATAAAACTCCATCCTTAACATTATGTCACTTTCATTTAATTGAGAGAATTCGTATTCATTTAAACTCATTCACCAAGCCTAAAATGCAATCTATTACATTTAGGAGTTGGAAAAATCCATTACCTTTAGGAGTTAGGAGACTTTTTCTACTCATAATAAACAAGCAAGGTTCTATCAATTTTGAATTTCAATGTGCATATGACCATTCATTACTATGAAAATGTTTCAAAATAAGTTTTTTTGTAAACCTTAAAGTTATAAAATATATAGAGGAGTTTCAAAAGAAATAAATTCTAGAGAGGAAAACTACTTGATTATAAGGAGAAAATTAATATATGTAATTACTTTATGGGATAGCAAATTATAGAGGAAAACTACTTGATCATAGGGAGCTTATTAATTAGATTTCAAAAATAAGTAAAAAGATTTTTAGAGTGGAAATCATCAATCAATCTAATAACTTTTTACTTACATCATGTTTTTGCTTGATACTCTTAAACTCAACTAGAGTTGGGTACTATGTTATGTAGTTGGACTTGTTATCAAGAAATCAAGTAAAATGGCCACTATAAGAAAAACCAATTTTTGCATCAATAAAAGAAAACAATGAAGCCATAGCACAAGCTAAGGAACAAAGGTCTTATCAAAGATCCAAACATATTATGAGCCATTACCATTTGATTAGAGAGATCATAGAGTACAACAAAATAAAAATAGAATGGATTCCCATAAATGACAATGTAGCCGATCTTCTTACTAAGGCACTATTCTAGTAGAAGCTTGATCATTATTTAGAAAGAATTAAGATTATATACAAGGGTGATTGGCTCTAGGTCAAGGGATTTTTTTTAGTTTAAAGATGCCCTAAAAATGATTAGTTGTAATTAGAGTTGTTAAAATAGGTTGGATCCGTCGGGTTGGCCTACCCTACCATGCAAATGGATTAGGTTGGGTTGAGGTTTTCTCAGCCCACCAAACTAGTGGGCCAGCCTGCCCTGCCCTGTTTGGTGGCGGGTTAAGGCAGGTTGGGGCAAAACGAGCCTGTTTTGATAACTCTAATATCTGGTAGAGCTGTTAAAATAGGTTGAGTCCGTCAGGTTGGCTTGTCCCACCATGTAAATGGGTTAGGTTGGATTGGGTTAAGATTTTCTCAGCTCGCCCAACTGGTAGGCCAGCCCACCCCCCTCGTTTAGTGGCAAGTCGGGGTAGGCCGAACTATTTTGACAGCTCTAGTTGTAATGGCATGAATACTACATATCTTAGCATATTTGATAAAACATAATGCTTTGGTCTCTTTATCAATTTAGTTTTAAATATATATATGTATGATATATTGGATAAAGCCCTTCAAATATAATTGTGCATAAATAAATTATAATGGGTAATCATGAGATTATTTATACATATAGTTATATTTCTAAATATCCCTAGTTTTTAAATAATTGAGAAAATAAAATATTAATTATTCATAAGTAAACTAGCATATGTTATGTCACATTCTTTTGCAAGAATATAGTGATCTCACACACTATTTAATATGGTAATATCTAGACAAACATATAGGTATATGTTATGGAACATATGATCGAATTGACCTACCCTGAAAAATCATATAGAATGTTATCATGTGTTAATGGACTTCTCATGTGAAATGTGGTGTAAGTAATCTATAAACTTGAGATAAATATAGTATCTTATGTATGGAGTCATGTACTTTGATTTTATTTTAGGCTTGTACTCTTAAAGAGTATATACAAACAATTTTGGGTGCACTATGAAGTATATGAAGATAGTGATTGATCATGATGAAATTTATCCTCCTTGGTACCAAAGGAAAGATATTCAAAAGACACTTTGAAATTTATGCTATGATCTAAATCATAATCCTATATATTGCTACTACATAAAAGGTGTTTTATATATAATCAATTAATGATACAGAAAAGGAGTTTTATGTATGAACGATTGTGAAATACCATATGGTCAAAAATACACCTAAGCTGGATGTTCATATTAAGATTGAGACTTAAACCATACCCTAAGTCCAATTTAAATATCAAGAGATGAAGGGATTGCATCACACACTAACACCTTGTCATGAAAGGTTTTGTTTTCCACAAATCTATTCCTGACATTTGAGTAGTCATGATGCTTTGCTAAAAGTCAATCTTGATTTATAAATTCATTGGAACAATTTGGAGAACTTGTATTTGAATTAAAAGGAGTTTTAATTATAGAAGTTTGTAAACAAATTCATTATCAACATGCATCAAAATCTAATGGGTGACACACAATGGAATCTCATTAATAAAAAGTCACAGGAAAAGTTAGAATACAAAATATAGTAAATTTAAGAGTTGAATTAAGTAAACATCTTGGAAATTTGAAATAATTAATTAAATGTTCTAATGTGACTAAAAGTAATAATTAATCAATAACTTAATAAATATAATGGAGATTACAATTATTAAATAGAAATAAATTTTCATCGTTGATATTTAAATGTTATAGGATATTTATATTAGCACTAGGAGAGATAATGAGTAGATGAATGGTTCCTCACTTAAAAAGTTATTTTAATTAATTAAAATAATTAGATAATAATTATATAAGAGAGTTTATGAATTTAAACTCATAAAAAAGTGTTTGAGCTTGTTAGATATAAAAGAGGGAGTAAGAGATTAAGGAGTGTGAAGTCCTTGGTCCAAAAGGGCTACACCTAGCCATGCAACCTATATACTTGATGAGTGGATGGCACAAGTAAAGAGAAACCATAGCTTGTGCGCAACTCATGCATATTCCCCACTTTTGCTTGTGCTTCAAACTCTTCTATTTAAAGAGGAGAGAAGTCAAACCGTTTAACACACATCAATTTAGCCCTAGTACATGTGTTGTGCATCAATTGTCTTTGTGTGATCTCATTTCTCATATTCTCTTTACATTCAAACATTAATCTTACCCTAGCGACTTTTTTATTCCTTGCAGAGTTAATACCTCTTAAGTTAAGTGGTTGGTTTTCCTATTCTTCCTATTACATGAACTTGGTAGAAGCTTTGAATTAAATTGGTTCATGTAGATTATTGTTAGTATTATAGATCAAATCCGAAGAAATTGCCTGAGGACATTCCAAGAGACTTGATGGTGGGGCTGGTTAAACAGTTCATGGAATTGTTCAAAATCGAATTCAAATTTGACCAAGGATTCTGAAACAACTCTCAAGAATGTATAATTTAAATTATTGATTTAACTTTTATCTTACTTATGAATTAATTTGTAGACATGATCTGAGTTTGTGATTTTTTAAAATTTTATTGTGCATACTTGATACTTATGATTGACATATTTGATGTCTTTTGATATATATTTTTGAACACAAATAGTTAATCAAAGTTCTAAAATATATTTTCAATCCATTTGTTGATCAGTCAAACTTATCCTAAAAAAAAAAGAGCTTTAAGACAAATCAATCTTACGACTTCTGAATTAATTAATGCAATAATTGTTCACTTCTCTCAGAAATAATTGTCTACCAGAACCCCTGTCTTGATCAGAAATAATTGTTCATTTCACAGGACACACCTAATATCCACCAAAAATTTTACAAAAGATAAGTGCTTGCTTGTTAATATAAGGATAATTTGTACATGTTTCAACGCACAGTTATATTTGTCCACTTCTCTACAAACTTGTTAATCATTCTTTAGAATTGCAGGAATAAACTAGGAATTCAACGAAAGCAAAAAAAAAAAAAAAACACTCACAAAGGAATGCAATCTATTGCTACAAAATATTGTAAAACTATGTCAAGCATAACACGATGCTTGGGTGAGCGGAAGTGGAGTGGAAAGGAAAGGAAATTTTTGTTATACACGAAATTTGAGACAATTTTCACTGCTTGGCTGGGAAGGAAGTCAGGAGAAGAATGGAAGTTGAGTGGAAAAAAGAGTGGGGCCCACGGTATTGCATTTCCGCCCAAAAATAACGGGAAATGGATGGAAGTTACACAGTGCCATTCCATCTTTCTTCTTATCCGATTGCATCTCACTCTGCATATTCAGCCTTCAACCTTCAGCCGTACGTCGTCCGTCGTCCGTCGTCCACGCTCCGTGCATCTTCCTTCTTTTTTGCACAGTACCAGAAGTCCACCGCTCTGCCACCTTCGCCGTGTACCAAATCCATCATCCTCCTTCCTCTATCGCCGGCCAGAACTTTCCTCACTCTAAAATCTCTTTCGCTCTCTCTCTCCTTATATACGCATCTACCATTTTCACGGGTTGATCGTCAGAATCCATCTCCGACCGATCAACTTGCCGGGCTTCTGGTGATGATTCTCCACTTTGATCTATTGCATATCGGTCCTCTACCTTATTCCTCTTTTCAGCAGGCCGAGTGAGCAGCGGCCACTCCGACGTCCGGTCAGTCGTCGACCTCGTTCCTCGCACCTCCGGAGCTCAGATCCGCAGGTAAGCATCTCCGTAGCTCAACCGTCGCGGAGTGTTGAGGGCCACGGCAAGTGCAGGAGCTAAAAAAAAAATTGGCTGATATTAAATGTAAACAAAAAAAAAATTGTCAATGTTGTTGCTGTGTTGTATTTTGTAGATGCTGTCTATTTTGTGTCTATAATGTAATCAGCTTATGATAATAAATTAAATATCATATATATATTTTAATCATGTATTATGTAATCTTATAATTTTATATTTTTATTTTTATTTTTAATAAATTTTTTATTACATTTCCTTTCAATTCCTTTCTTCTCCATTTCTACCTAATCAATCAATGAAAAATCATCTTCCATTCCTTCCATTTTCCTTTCCTTTCCTTTCTTTTTCTTTCCTTTCCTTCATCCAAGCATTTTTTAAGGGAAAAAAACACTCACATTCAATGTCCAAATTATTGGCTTCTGTTGCGAGTTTTTCTACTACTCATGTGATAATGTCAGCTCGAGTAAAACACCTCCAATAGAATCAATATTAGCCAGAGCATCTCAGTTTGGAGTCGTCATTCCACCACCAGAACTCAAGCCATGGGAACGATTGTCATACAAAATTCTGGCCAGGGAAACAGGTAATTTACCAGTAGAATTCATTGGTTAAAAAAAGATTCCGTAAGTATATATTACAGATAAATAAAAAAGCACCTAAGCTGCTAAACAGATTTGTTCAAATTGTAAAATGAATCTAAGACAAGCCCCAAAAAATAAAGCAAAAATAAAGGCCCAAGCAACGAATGACATCTAATATAAGGCGACAAAAGAAAATTGGAATATACCATGATAAGAGATGAAGTCAACAAAGTATATGAACAAAATTACACATGGCAAGTTTAACAGACTGATTAAATAATAGCACTTGTTTATACCACATTTTGAGAATAAAACGGTAGTAACTAAACACTATTGAATATGTTTATGGTTAGATGTATAAATTATTTACAATATTCTCAATCACTGCAGTAAATTTTAATATAGAACATTACAGCTACAACTAATTGCAATAAATAACTAAATAAAATAAAATAAAATAATCTGCTTCGTTCAACATGATTACTGCAACACACTGGTTCATCCATACTATAACAAAAGGAAAAGATATAAATATAAAAAAACATTACTACAGGACATAGACTGCTACAGATTTTAACAACTCGGAAAGAAAATAGGCTCTTACATTAAGAACCATAGAAAGGAACCTTAAAAGCTCGCCCTAATCTATGGATAAACAGTCTTCTTTTAGTGTTGCTCCCAACATCCAGCAGCCTTAATTCACACGTACAAGTGAGACTAAAAATTTGGGGATTCATTCTATATTGTCTATAATCAATTGAACATCATAAAAAGTAAGCAGAGGACCAACACAAATCACTCTTGTCAATTGGGATTCTATACGACCAATTTCATCTAAACACCAAAAATTTATATTCAATTGCCCTGATGCCAAATCTTGATAATTAATAACTGCAAGCCAATCCCCACAGACCATCAACTTTGAAGAATCAATGCCATGTGGAGAATTTGGAAGACAGTACTCTATCAATCTGCCAGAGCTAACATTGTAGGTCAATAATCATCTTGCATGACGCACATCACTCTCATATTTCATACCAAGCTAGCATATATGACCATTAACAAAATTCGAATTACTTTCAAACCTTTTAGAATATAGCCAGTGATCCTAGAGGTAGTAATGGTGTTCAATCTAACATTATATGCACTCATCCATTGCTCTCTTCCATAATTTGTTCACTTAGGAAACAAAATCACAATAATAGAACTGCAAGAAACTTTGTCATAACCAAAAGATAAGATTGAATAAGTTGACATTGCCTTCCAATGAAGTTTGTTCTGCCGAGGTAAGGAATTCCACAAGCATACAACTACCCCTCCATCAAGTACTTTGTACCTGTAACAGAAAACTCCATTCACGATACCAACAATTCTAATAGGAAATAAGAAATCTATATGGGTGGCATGGGAAAGGCAAGAAGCCATCTACCATCAACAGGAAGAAAATAAAAACTTGATGATGAATATGAATTGTTCTCTGCATGAAGAGAAGATTGCACCTGTGCCTCTAAAATCTTGCTGCAATCTATGAAAATTAGCATTCGAAAGAGTACAATTCCAATTCCTAGACACACTTTAAATTTCCCTAAGTAATCAGTTCGAATCCGAATCATAATTTCAAGAATCATCTCCCCATAAATCTTTAATTAATTAATTAATTAATAAGTAAAAATTTTCAAATGGATATTAAATAATTACTGTTTAATTATGAAAACATAATTTAATTTCAAGAATCATGTCCCCATAAATCTTACCATCAGTTTTCATAAATAGCTCAATGCTTATGTTGTGATGTAATGTAGTTGAAAACATACGATGGGATCGATGGAGTTATGTTTAAGATAATTAGAAAGAGAGATGCATTCATGTGTATGAACTAAAATGCTAACTATTTACTTATATAGTACTCTTCACACAATTCAGATACAGACTTTTCATATACCTTTAATTAATTAATTAATAAGTAAACAATTTTCAAATGGATATTAAATAATTACCATTTAATTATGAAAACATAATTTAATTTCACTTCCATTCACAACCGTCCAGCATCTAACTTCATGTCTCCAATATAAAATTTGCCAAATGCTACTTGGATCAATTTACTTGACAAATATTAATGGCAGTTAACATTTACTAAATATTATTAACAATACTCATTAAATTAAATATTAAAACAATATCTTTAAATAAACATAGTTATCCTGGGAGACTTCGTCCAAGTGAAACACAATTAATGACGCATGCCTCACATTGATCCATGAACTAAACTTAAGGCTCAAAGGTTACCTGCATGCTGGACGTGAGATATCATCTCAAACTTATGAATTTTAATAAAATCCACTAAAGAAACTTGAAAAAAATTTGAAAAAAAAAATTGCTTGAAAAGAGGAAGATGTCCAATAATGGCTGTGTCAGATAGAATCTAAACAAAGCTATTTAGTATTATTTCACGCTGAGACAACATTAACGAAGCCTAGAGTAGGCACAACTATAACTAGACTGATCACTAATCATTAAAGAGAATTTGAAAACCATTCATGCACAAAACATATCCATAGCTTATGCTCACGCTACCCAATGTTGCAGATGTATTAATGGACGATTAGTTTGGATAAAATTAAACAAATTATTATTCAATTAAACGAATATAAACATGTTTAATCATATTAGAAGGGAATAGAGATCATACATTTTTTGAATATCAGCTCATCATGTACATGAGTTTATATAACAGAACATTTTGCTTATATGCCTAAAACGTGAAATACATCTCAATAAAAGAAAAATAACTAACTATATTTTAGTGTGCACAGCTATATAATAGAAAATGCAAGAGAAAATAATAATGAAAAAAATAAATTGGTTACGTCAAAATGTTAAGACAACATATCCATTTATGTTTCATCTGAATTGATTTCGATTGCTTATGCTCACAACTCTCCATGTCTCGACTACATTCAACGCTAAAGACTCATGTATCCCAGAACAGCATTTTCTACAATTATCACCATATCTTGTAATGCATTCATACTGTTCTCTAAATTTTAAAAATCATTAATGCACAAAACATATCCAAAAAAGCCTACCTTAAATCCTGTTACAATAACAGTAAAATATTCTTATTTTTATATAACTATTATAGCTATATATAATTATAACTTTTAACTATACACTACAAAAAATGACGTTATTTAACTGTGATTATTTAAAGATAATTAACTTAATTATTTCTAAAATTTTTGATAACAACAATAAAATTAATTATCGTTATAATTTAAGAAATTTTTAATAATAACAACGATTTAAGTGCCTGTTAAAAATAAATAACGTAGCTCGACCGCATTTGAGTTTCTCTTTACTCAACGCAGCAAAGAAATCAGGCACAGATTGAGCGAGAAAAGATGAACCTTCTCTTCCAGAAACCAAATTGCTCTAAAATTTTACCTGTTTTCTCGGCGGAGTCAGTTTCGATTCTGGTTCTGGTTCTGCTTCGACATTGAATTCTTGTTCCCTTAGGTATTTCATTCTCAGCTTTGTTTCTCTCAATTCTGCTTAAGCTTCATATCTAGGTCCTCTCTCCATGAGGTGGAAATTATCAATGGAAGTGAGTTTAAGAGGAACAAATTGTTCGGAATTTGAATTCTGATAGAGAATCAGAGAAATGGGATCGAGAAAGTGAGAGAGAGAATTAAGAGTGGGATTTTGCTGCAGAGAGAGGTTGGACTTTTTAGGTTTTAGTTTTGCATGATTGCACTATGATTTTAGTTTTCCATGTGCTGAACATCCTGATTAGTTTTCAAATAAATTTTCTTCATTGGAGCCTTTTGTGGAAATTTTTTTCCACTGCTTCTCATGTTTAGCTTCTAAATGTTTTTTTTCACATCTTTAACTGATTAAACCTTTTGTGCTTGTCATACTTACTAGTTACTTATTTCTCCCTTTGACCAATATTTATTCTTTTCCTGTTTTCCTTGAACTTCTTTAACTGTTAAATCTCAAAGGGAACTTAGTGTTTGTTATATGAAAAATTCCATATAACTTTATTGTTTGAGATTGCAATTTGATTTGCAGCTTTGTGATTGATATAAATTCCATTCTTACTGTTGCAAGCTATCCAGATCTACCTACAAAGGAGCGTCAGGAGCCAAAGGTTTGTGTCTAAATTTTTTAGTTTGTTTTGGCTGATATGTATTCTTCAATTTGCCCTGTCAAATATTATATGCGTCTTGTTATTATTGTGTTATCAGAAGTATGGCTGCTTCAGTCACTAAGACATTTTGCGTACCGTTGAAATTATGTTCTAAGTTATCAACTGGGTTATGGATTTTCAGTTGATGGGGGCTAGTATGGAACTGCTAGTCTTCCTTGGATGATGGGCACTGCTGTAAATCCACTTTCAGTTCACCAGAAGAACAAGAAAATTATATTCATAATTGGCTTGAGGAAAGGATTGGTTTTAAGGCAGACATCAGAATTTCTTTTTATCCTGGGAAGGTAACTCTTCATTGAAGTTAGTTATATGCTATCTTATTTCTTATCAGACTATGATTAATTTGTGACATGCCTTTCTTGTGTTTAGTTTTCAAAAGAAAGGCGGAGTATAATACCCACTGGAGATACTTCTCAGTTTATACCATCCAAGGATGCCGACATTGCTATTCTTGAAGAACCAGAACACTTGAATTGGTATCATCATGGGAGACATTGGACAGATAAATTCAATCATGTTGTTGATGTTGTCCACACAAGTGCGCCATTGGTGTCGAAATCAACAAGCAGGTATACTACTTTTCATATAATTGAAACAGATTTTTTTTTTTGTATTGGTTTGTTATTGAAGGTTTTGATATTTTCACATGTACGAGTTGATATCCTTGTTGAGGTTTTCCATAATTTCAAGTACCAATTGTCTACAGTTAGTAGTTGGTTACAAAAAAATTTTTTGCTATTAAGTTTATTACATATTATTTTGATATATGCTTCAGTGGCTGCAAATTAGTCCATATAAATATGATTTGTATTGATGCTTTGCAAATTAGTCTATAGTTTATTGGTTTTAGTTTAGCTACCTGGTGATCTCATGTTATGACTAAGGTGTTGTCTTATCATCAATGTCATTAACGTATATCTTATTTTATGTACAAGGATGTTGGTGGTTTCCATACTGTCTACGTTTATGATTATTATAAGTTTAGGGAAAGCAATGTACATTTTCGCAGATGTATATATTTTGTCATTCAGATGTTCCTTAATTAATTTATTGAATCCACTGCCCTTGTTTTTACAATGATTGTGAGCTAAATTGATAGAGCCTTTGATTGAATGGAAATCATTTTGAGTGGAGTCATGTGTG
>JANHAO010009577.1:0-18270 GCA_026873985.1 Saraca asoca
TATATTTTCTAGAGATCTAGAGACTTGAACTTTTATATTTTCTAGAACATTTTAGTATTCCAAATTCAAGTTTAGTATTCCAACAGAAACTTCATTAGGGCACAGCTGCAAAATCTCCTTGCTGGCGGTGAAAGCGCAGGATTGGCAACGAGTTGCGTTTAAATCATCAGGGCAAAGAGAGATACCGTATGCCTTATTATAGCCGTCGCTACTGCCAATGATGGTGCTGTTAAAAGGCTGATCATCAGCAAACGAGGAAAATAACGAGGGGAGATTTGCAAGATTGGCTCGGTATTTTCCAGTGAGTTTGGACTATTAGTTGAATTTAAACAAAATGGTAATAATAAATTGGCTGTGCTATGGTTTGGTGGGAAAGCCAGTTCATTAGCAGAACGAAAATATAAACAGAAAAAACTACTAAGAAGCACTGCATATTTCTCCAAAAAAACCAAATGCTTGATACCTTTAGAGTTTATGGAATTGCGGTTTTGTTTTCTTAGTTTGTCCGACTTCTCTGTTTGGTTCCCTAACGAGGTCTTGGCTTTTATTGAATATCAACTATAAAAAAATTGACTCTTTTACTTACTTATTTTGTATTAATTTAGTTTTTAAAAAAAATTTGATATCAATTTAATATTATAGCCAATCGAGTCATTCAGTTAATCCATTAATTAAATACTTAAAAAAATTAAAAATATAACAACTAATTTATTAACATGATGATATAATACAATTGATATTAAAAATTGTTAAATGACTTAAATGAACGTTATTGAATAATTAGATAGTTAAATTCATACTAACATTATTTGAGGGATTAAATCGATACAAATTTAACTTATGAAAATTCAAAATAGGTGTTTAATGAAAGAAAATTCTAATATCTACTTAAACCTAATTTAAAACATAAAAAAAAAAAATTGGACTTAAGTTTAAAGTTAAATTTTATATTGATTAAATCAAAAGAATATATGGTATGACGTCTGCGTAATTCGATACTGGTCTCAATGAGCCATTCGATTTGGATATTATGGGGAGTCATATTATTTTGAGGAGCCTTCAGAATTAGTAGACAAAACCGAAATTACATATTTGCAAAAATTTATACCTGAATTGATAGGAGAAGTGGGACAATCAGATTCATCCCCGATGTTTGTGTCCGGACAATTCTATGCTAAGGATACTGTCCAAAGGTGCGGTTCAGTGCAGTGCAGTAGAGATATTGACGTGGTAGAATGCGTTAAATGTTTGTAAGATGTGTTTCAAACCTTTTCTGCAAATGGGACAAGGGGAAATAAGTGGCTGATCAATGAAAACTGCACAATAAGATATGGGGATTACCAATTTTACACATCCGATGAATCAGTTTCTCGACCTAAGCCATATTCAGGTACAAACTTTCTTTCATTCTTTCTTTTGCTTCGTCTGTAATAGTGAACTTTGCATGTTAAAAGATTGGTCATGCGTCCACGCATACTGTCAATCTAATGTGTCTCCCACCTGGGTTAAAATATTACATTAACCTTCTTAGATAAAAAAGAAAAAAATTTCTTAAATTCAAATTTATTAAAAAAAACACCTAAATCTAAATTTAAATTTTTTATCAATGAAATAATGTAAAAAGATAAACAATAGGGTTCATATAAAAAAGTATGTGGTATTATAATATTTTGAGATAAAAAATAAATTTTAGTTACTCTCAAATGACTAAAATATAAATGATGTTAAAGTTCAATTTAAGTGCAAGTGTACTATTTTTTGTTCAAAACTTTCTATTTTTACAATTTTTCATAAAATCTTAAAATTTTGTTTGAATTTTTCAGGTAATATATATATATATATATATATATACAAAAATTTAAAATTTCTTCCCATATTAAAGTTGCAACATGTAATATTTTTAAAATTTCATAATTTTTCATGAAAATATTACACAACGTATGACAATTTTTGATATTCAAGTTTTGTATGTATAGGAACTTTTTAAATTATGGATGATAGCAAAAATATTCTATAATACACTTCCCAAATAGAGGCTTTACGTATTTCGTCAAGTGGCTAGTGTAAGAAGAATCAAAGATTATATCAAAGAAAATAATATCTGAGAGATTAAATTAAAGAATTAAAATTAAAAACTATCAAATTAATAATAACACTAAGGATCATCATAGTGATTTAATTTCTTTTTGTGCATATGTGAAAATTCATAAGAGTGATTTAGAGGTTATTTGATTGATAGAAAATTACATGAAAATTATAACTTCGTAGAAAATAAGAGATGAGTATATTGTTTGATTGACCACTAATTAAAAAAACAGAAGAATTAAGACATTTCAAAAAGTTACTACTTCTCACAAAATATAATAAATTCCTTATCTACCTCCTTAGGTAGTAAAAACTTCTTAAAAAATTTTTTATTTTTCATTGTCAATTAAATAATTTTAAATATTTCTTGAAAAGTTTATCAGAGAATTTATTTCTTAAAAGAACTTCTCGCAAAAACTTATTAACTATTTGAAACAACCATAACTTAATAGTTAAAGTAGCAATTAGTTATGTTGGCTGTTCTTTGTTAAAGCAGAGAAACGGCAAAGGGGGAATATATCAACTATCATCATCAGCGTCATTATAAGCATAATGGTAGGGATTGCTCTTCCAGGTTGCTTTATTTTCAATTGACGGTGTACTAATGCGACAATGAAAGGAAGGTACCAATAATGTATTTCACATCTAATGTTTTTTAAAAGGTTTGACTTTTCTTCACATTTTGAATTAAATTTATATTTTTATGTATAATTTTGGGATTTAATCACTCCTATTATATAAAAAAAAAAACAAATGTTGCAATAAACAATTTGCATTCTTCTTCTTCTTTGACAATGATCTATCATCACGTACAGTTATTAATCATTATCTTTTACCATTGATCATAGCCCACTAGTATCTATAATCGTTGATCACCACCCACTTCCACCTTTCATTGTTGTCACATATCGATCTCTAGCAATTATGATTGGCAAGAATCAGCATGATGTGACCTGAGAACCCATAAGCATTCTTGATTTGAGAAATCTTTTTTATTTAAAAATCATGAAAATAATGTGAAAATATAATTTGTGCTTTTTCATTTAAAATTCATGATATGTAATATTTTAATAATAATATTTTTCATAGAACAATTTCTAAATTTTTGAAAATAAAATAATTCTTTTTCATAAAACATAAATCATAAATCTTTTGGATGTTTTGTCTAGCTAGACAAACAATAACCACTACAGGAAGTGAAGGAGTCCATGTATCTAATAGCAAATACATGTCAATCGGGGAATCTTTTCTAAAGATAAATCCTCTATAAATTCATTAATCTCAAAAATATTAATAAGTGGGGTGAGTACAACTTGAGTACTTAATGAATAGAAAAATCCAATCCATCTTTGGGTTGAAAACGGTTTTAGTCATATACATAAATATAATTCATATAATATAATGTATGCGTGTGTGTGATATTTGTAGTGTTCATATATGCAATTGCATGCATTGCCAATTTTCTTTATCTTTCTAATCTAAATTAATTTCCTTATATGTGACCATGCATATCCTATGGTGACATCATATCTCATATTATTGTGTAATTACCAACAATGAGCATTTTGGTGCTATCAAGTGAGGCTGTGTCTATACAACAAGTTTGGAAACATTTGGTAAGCTAGGTGTTATGATAAGTTATGACCACCTTACTATGTTAAGGCATAGGACCCTTGAGTTATCCTTCATGTACATATACTCATTTCTTGATCTAACCGTCCCTACAAGATAAACGATGTAACTAATACTGACAATGGTGGGTTAATGGAAGAAGCAATGACTGAAAGATTATATATTCGCAATGACATATTTAATAAGGTTGCATGCCCCATAGGATACATGCTTAAAACTTGTGCCCTCTTACGCTACACCTTACTTAGTCAACTATCCCTGATGATTTAAAGAAATATTATTTATCTCCTTATGTATGTAAATCTTCCAAATCCCACTTAATAATAGGGTAGTTCACATACACAAATGTCACAAATCAAGACTTATAACTAAATTTGACTAGCTAATATGCTCGAATTTAGATGAAACTTGGCACAAAAAATCAAGTATGAAGAAAAGAACATATGGCATGAATTTGAGAGAAAGCACATGTGTAAATTATTTTTCCTATTTTCCTCATTTTGAGGATATTTATATAATTTTGACCAAGGTAATTTGTCTAATGCTAGTAGATAAGCACATTGTTGTGATTTTTGGATTTTTATCTTTGTGTTGATGTATTACGATGTAGTAGAACCCTTCTGAGCTTGGAAAAAAATCCTTATGTCAATTTAGAAAAAGTATGTCTACTTGTACCACTGGAGCTTTGACTTAGAATGCTCTTTAGGAGGGAGTGTTTGGTGACCCAAGGTGGGCACCGGGGCATTATTCTAGAGGATTAAGTGTGTGGCCTGGTGCCTCCTCTAGGAGTTTAGTATGAATGAAAGAAGTAGCCATTTTTGAATTAAAATATTATCCCACAAAATTTATTTGCTTTTGGTCCCATTCATCTATAGTTGTTCAAATTACATGAACACATCATGTTTACCAATATGAATGACTTGGTTTCCTTTATACATGAATTAGTTGCTTATGTGTTATGTAATTTTGCTACTTATAGTTGCCTTGATTGATATAAATTATGGGTATTGTTAACTATTTTTGAAACTAAGATGGTATATAATTGATTAGTTAGCTTATTCTCAGGTACTAATTAAGTGTCGAGTGACAAAACTAAGTGCCACACATTTCGCCAATCAAGTTGTTGGACCATGATAGTTTGGTATTTAGTGTGATAAAGACCATGCTTTTTTGTTTTCCACTACACCCTTTCAATATGCCAATATGTAGAAGAAAATGACATCCGTTGAATGTTTTGATACAATGGACATTGTAATCGGGAATCTAGAAAGAATAGTTGAAGTCGTAAGAAATGTGGAAAGCGAAGAGATCCCTGAATTCTTTCAAAGGGAAAACAATTAGGAATCTCTTAAGCATCAAGTCTTGAATCTTAATGCTTGTGCAAGAGTCGAAGGCACAATGACTAGTGATATTTCACAAGTTAGTGAGTGGCTTGTTGCTATTTAGAACATTCAGAAGGATTTGAGGGATGTTATGAAAGACCTTACTAACCAGGTGAAGGATGTTATAGTAGCTCTTCATATTGAGATAAATGACATAGCAACCTCAATGAAGGTATTAATTATGGCCATTGAGAACAGTTTGCAAGAGGGTGGTACCTTAAAGTGAAAGAGGAAGGTGAAAATCCCCGAACCAAGGCCATGTATGAGGGAGAGAGATACGCAAAAACTCAAGAATTTTATATTTGATATAGACCAATATTTCCAAGCAGTTGCCATAACTTTTGAGGAAGCCTAGCTAAACTGAGCTATTATGCTCCTCATAGACAATGCTAATGCCTGGTGGAAGACTAAGTACTAAGAAATTCAAGAGGGAAGGCGTAGCACCAATACTTTAGAAGAGCTCAAGTAGGAATTGAAGGTGAACTTTGATCTTAAGAACGTTGACAATTTGGCTCAATGAAAGCTAAAAGAGCTGAGACAAACAAGATCAGTTTAGGACTATGTGAAAAATTTTACAACTATAATGTTGGATATAAGGGACATGATTGAAAAGGATAAGCCATTTTGTTTTTTTTATGGTTTATCATGATAAGCTGCCATGAAAATCTAAAGAAGAAGAGTTTAATGCCTCAGGAAAATGGTGACCACAATTGGATGCTTGTCTAACTATGACATTAGCTTTCCCAGCTTGAAATCCCATGGAAGTGACTCAAATACTAGTAGTGGTAACTAGTCAAGCAAGTGTGGCAAATCCAAAAGTGAAGGAGGAGGCAATGGAATGTATTCCCACATGCAAGTTTCAGCCTCCTCCCTAACATCCAACAATAAAAAGAGGTCCAAGACCATAGCCTACTACTTATGTAATAAGCCACACAGAGTGGCAGAGTATCCATAAAACACTAGCATAAATGCCTTACAAGCCTAGCTTCAAGAGGGCACACAAGGAGGAGACAAGGTTAGTCACAAAGGTTCTAGTAAGGAGAACACCCTTGCACTAGGATCAGTGCAATCCAATTCCTAAAGCCCCAAGAGTAGTGACACAACAACAAAGCATGGTAGATCTCGTCCTTATCGAGGGTTTACTTACACAACGAGTCACGTGGGCCCAAGGGTACCAACCTGTATAGTAGTAATGAAGGTAGTGGATGAGGTGCATCAAGAGAGAAGTGTGGAGTAAGCAAATCCTTTTTAAGGAAGAGTTTATGAAGGAGCCAAAAGGCATAGAGTGTGTTCAAGGAGCAGCTACTTAATACATACATTTTATTTCATCTTATTGTGATCTTTTTGCATGCAAATACATTTACTTATTCATGAGGATCAACTTGCAACAATGACTTAAGCATAAATTGCTTTGAGAGTGCTAGTATTTAGTCACAAGAAGAGCTTATGGCAATGAAATTAGAGAGCACAGGCATATGTAAGTAAGAACAAGAGTGACACGTAGCTCTTTGCTCAACCTTATTGGTTGTGGTAGGGGAACACCATCAAAGTGTCATGTTTGAGTGATTATGGAGACATCAGTCGAGGTGTCATGTTCATGTTCAAGGAGTAGTGTTGTTCGAGTAACAAAGTACACAATAAAGTATGATGGATTGTTGAAAGCACACAAGCAAACTTGTAAGCTAGAAATAGGACTTGCAAGCAAGCCATATTTTGTCAGCAAGAAATGAGACTTGCATTTCTCACATTAGTGGAACGAACATTAGAAGTGGGACATATCAGTAGTAGGCACACCAAAAATGTCTAACTCATGCTCAACTACAAAGACAATCATCTTGAGAGTTATAGAAAGAGCTCATTTTTCATTATTAACAAGTCAAGGCAACAAGTAGAAGAAAGCCTAAAAAGTGCTAAAGAAGAGCATATCAAAGGCTTTCAAGAAGCAATGTTAGACTAAAGTATTAAAGATAAAACATTGATAAAGTACAAAGAGACAAGCAAAAGAGAAGTTAAAGTAGGAGTTCAAAGGAAGCAGACTGGAGATTCTTTCAATGTTATGTGAAATTGAGTCGTTAAGGAGGACATCGACATTTTCAAGTAGGGAGAATGTCACAAATCAGGACTTATAACCAAATTTGATATGCAAATATGCTAAAATTTAGATGAAAACTTAATATAAAAATCAAACATAAAGAGAAGATCATGTGGTGCAAATTTGAGAGAAAAAGCATGCATAGATTATTTTTTCTATTTTTCTCCATTTTGAGGGTATTTATGTAATTTTGATAAAAGTAACTTATCCAGTACGAGTAGTTAGGCACATAGTTGTGATCCTTGGATTTTTATCTTCATGTCCATGTATTATGGGGCATTAGAACCCTTTCAAGTTATGAAAAAAGCTCTTATGTTAACTCAGAAAAAGTGTGTCTACCTGTGCCATTAGTACTTTAGCTTAGAATAATCTTTAGGAAAAGTGTTCGGAGGTGGGCATTAAGGCACTAGTCTAAGGGTTCAAGTGTGTGGTCCAATGCTTCCCTTACGCACTCTGGAGTCTGTAATGAGACTTTTATATGAATGAAATAAGTAGCCTCTCTATAACTAGAATATTGTCCCACAAATTTTATTCACTTTTGGCCGCATTTGTTTGAATTGCGTGAACACACCATGTTTGTCAATATGAATGACTTGGCTACCTTTATACGTGAATTGGTTGCTTATATGCTATGTGATTTTCCTACTTATGGTTTTATTGATGTGATACAAATTGTAGGTGTTGCCTATTATTTTCAAAACTAAGATGGTGTATAATTGATTAACAAGCTTATTTTCAAGTACTAAGTAAGTAAGTGTTGAATGATGAAACTAAGCACCTCGCATTCCAATAATCGAACTGCCAAACTGTGACACACAAAGCATTGCTCAATCCTTTATTTAGTTTCATGGATTTCCCTATGGGAATCACATTATCTACACATGACAACTCTATTTTTTATATTCTCTCTAAATTCCTAATTTAATCTATCATTTCTAATGCATCTTAAGTGTTTATAGAATTTCTCAATGAGTTCATGAAATATGAAAACCATTTAAATATATTTTTCCTTCAGAAATACTTTTTATTCTTGAAAACATAATGTGTGTCTGAAATGTATAAAGCATTATAATTTATATTAAAATAAGTAAATGAAATAAATAAAATTTTATAACATTGATTTAAATATAAAATAAATTTGTATATTTTGTAAACTTCATTTTCAAAATGAAACTTATCAAAATTCTAAAATTTTATTTTGAAGAACTTAAACTTGAAAATCATAAAGAATAAAATTTGATAATAATAAATCTTAAAATTATGTGACCTGAAGGTTTTAGAAAATTTTGCAATTTTATACTATTGTATTCTTCTGATGAAATTATGCATAGCTAGGTTTTTAAGAATTTCCTAACTAGAACTTAATTCTAAGTTCATACTAAATCTACCCATACAATTCAACAATCAAATCAATCATAACACATAAATGAATATCAAATACATTCCTAATTCCTAACCTAATCAAAAGCCCTATTAACAATATTTGATCTTATACTTCAAATCTTATTATTTGAACTTATCCAGGTCTTTTCTTAGTTCATGTCGTAATCTTGATAATTTAGGTCTAAATTTATTCAAATATCTTGTCATAATTTTTATTAATTAATCACTTAGGCCTACTTTCCCACTTCCTAACACATAAAAAACATTTGGATAATTTGAAAATAATAATTCTTTCTATGAAATGGGAGTCAAAGGGCAAAAGTTCCCACTCACACCTTGAAGCTTTCCTTTAGTTTTGATCTTAGCCTTTGATTGTTATGGAAACACCTTGCAACAACCAAAGAAATAAAACAAGATTAAAACTAAAAATTAAAAGAAATTAAGATAAGAAATTATCCTTTTTAGGCCAAAAACTTTACCTTAAATTCACACCCTTGAAGAGTGTAAACCAGAATCTTAATTTGTTTAGCAACGTTCCTCATGGAGCTAGTCATTCACAAATGATTATGAATTTTGATGAAGGGAGTCTCCTTATTTAGGCTCTTCAAGGTGTCAGGTTGGCTTGTCCATGCATGGTCGATTGACCTTGTGAGACAGCATTGATAAGTCGACTAGCTTTCTTAGATCGATGGGCCATTTGGCTCTGGTCTTAGGGCCCTGCTTAGCCCAAAACTTTGGTCTAACCTCTCAACTAATTCTAATCCACTCTAAGCTTTGAGTTCTCACTTAACTTAATCTCAGTTCTGTACTATTTGAATATATTATAGTCCTTTCTAACTTTAAGGGGTGTTACAATCACTCACCATCTCTATCATCCGTTGATGATCATTAAGCACTACTTATCATTGTTAACCATTGCCCATTATTATTTGCCACTGTTGACCACTGCCCACCATCACCTACTACTATTGACCACTGCCCAGCATCGCTTACCGCTGTTGACTACTACCCATCAACACCTATTGTCATTAACCATTATCTACCACCATTTGCCATTAATGATCACCTTTGCCACCACTTACTGCCATTGAGGACCACCTAATCAAACAACAAGAAATTGAATCATGAACAATGGGAAGAGAAGCTAAATTCACACACACATGTCTAGCATATAAAGTAAGAGCACTACTCTTATACGAAAATGAGAGAAGTGAATGGTGGTTATTATATCTTTCATTAATGGTCAGGATTGAAATATAACTGAAAGTTATATGATCGCTTAAAGAAGTCAAATGACTTTATGTTTTAATTTTGGCCATCAATAAATGATCTGATTGTCACGATTCACTTATCTCACTCTCATATAAGTTTAATGCTATATATTGATACACACATAAATAAATATATACATACATACATATATACATACATACACACATGTGTGTGAATGATATAAAATTATTATATTAGCAAACTGATATAGGCTAGTCGATAATAATAAATGAAAATTTTTCTAAAACATTAATTTTGTACAATGCATGCATGCAACTAATATGTATATTCTATCAACCATACTAACCAAATTTGATACTGTGGAAAGTCCCTAAAAAAAGGATTCAATGGAATACCTATAAGTTCTATAGCTTTTTTAACATACATTTATAGAAAAATCACAAATACATTTTTAACATGCAACTAATATGTATACTCCTTTGTGTTTCTTCTGGAGATGCACCATAGCCATAACATAATGCTAGGCCTATCTTTTTCTTTAATGATATTCACAATCAGGAAATGTTGAATGAAGGAATTCTGATAATTCCTTTGTATACAATTAAAGAAAGCACTAATCAATTTTCTTATGAATGTTAAGTAGGAGAAGGTGGGTTTGGAACTGTTTATAAGGTATAAGAAAAATTAAATTGATAAGTATTGGAATTTTTTTGTTTTTTTATTAATTTGCATAAATTGCACTCTTCATCCTAAAGTTTAAAAAAATGACAATAATCTCAAAAGTTTGTTAAATATTCATTTCACTACTTTCGTTTTGTCTACTAATAATCAACTAAACATTTCTTACAAAAAAACAATTATTAATCATTTATTACTTTTTGTCATGAGCTTTTAAACATATAGTATTGGCCCTTTTTATTTTGATGAAATTGAAAAAAAAAACATTTCACTTTTGCATGCCTGTGCTTTTCTCATTAATGTCATTCCATGTAGAATGATATTTGGATAATTGCATAATCTATAGATATAAGGATTATTATATTTGCTATTATGTGCAATTTAAAACACAATTTTTTATTTTGAGTTTATGGGCTTCAACTACACAATCCAAAATATTAAAGAAAATAAGTCCAAAATTTCTCTCACCATTCTCTTCTCCAATTGCTTAATTTTGACAATGCTACAAAATAATTTACAAAAAAAGTAAAAATTATCAATTTAACTAGGATATGATTAAAGAATTAAAAAACAAGATTAAGTGCAGTCATTTTGTATTGCTTTATTTGGATGGTTATTAGTTGGTTTTATAAACTGGAGTGAATTGTATTGTTAGAAGAATTTAAGACTAAATTATTGTTTTACTTTATAATTTCATGTTCATAGTCCATTACAATGAATGTAAAAGATGTATATATATATTTAGGGCATTTTAGTAAGCGAAAGGTTTATTGTAGCAAAATTCCTCTCGCAAACTTTTGGTCATGGCTTGGAAGAGTTTGAGAATGAAATAACATTAGTTACCAAGTTACAATATAAAAACCTTGTCAAAGTCTTGGGTTGTTGCATAAAGGGGGATAATAAGATACTTATATATGAATACATGCCTAATGCATCTCTTTGGTATGGGTGGGTTGCTTAATTTTCATTCGTGAATTAATCCTTAATTTCTTTTATTGATATGGTGCATGAGTCTATATGCATGATCTCAACTTAAGTTACATAAAGTTTTCACATTGTTCTGCTATTAAGCTCTAAGTAAGATACCAAAATCTCATTAATTACTAAGATAACTCAAATAGACTTTTAGTCCAAGTTGCTTAGTCTGATTTAAATGTGTTTTCCCTTTGATTGATAAAGAATGTTTAATATTTGTTAAAAAAATCAATACAATTTGTTTTTGGAGTATATATAGATTCTAATCCTATATTAATCAAATACTAAAATTCATTAAATCACTTTTTGAAGCTTTGTATTTATCACATTAACAACAATAAGGGAACAAGCATTGCATATCCTTTGTATCTAAGTTTTAATGGATTTGTTCTAGTACTACATATTAACTTGAAATCATACTAAATTGTTTTTTTTTTTTTGTATCAGACAAGGAAAGACGAAAATAAATTGATTCGAAAATACAATTAAACATCATCAATGGAATTGCAAAAGGTGCTTTGTATCTTCATGACATTCTCAACTCAATAATACATAGAGACTTGAAACTTGCAAATATTTTACTTGACAACAATATGAATCCAAAAATTTTAGATTTTGGATTGGCCATTACATTTAAAGGACATCATGGACAGTCAAATACACAAAAAGTGATAGGTATATAGTATTTATAGACAATGAATCATTAATTTTCATATATTCACGCTTTTGTGTATGTATTAAGTAAGAAAAAATGAATGAAGGAAAATGAAAGACAAACTTCTTTTTTAGTTTTGATAAACTTTGTGCAATGCTTAATTCTCTTTATCCCTTAATTTTTTTTCTTGCACCCAAATAAACTATTTATAACAAGCTGATTATAATAGCTATTGCTATTGATTGGTTTTTTGCTTTTCAAATAGTAGATACATAGCTCCAGAGTATGCAATAGAGGGATTATTTTCAATCAAATTTGATGTTTTCAATTTTAGAGTTCTTTTGCTTGAGATTATAAGTGACAAATGTAACAACAAGAAGTATTCTTCAAAAAATTGTTAAAGTCTTCTTACACATGTAATGATATGTACTCTTGCCTCCTTAATTGAATTAGTTTTTTTTACAATAAAATAAATAGAAAAATACTTTTTCAGTACCTTACAAATTTTTACCATATGGCATACAGGCCTGGAGTTTATACTGTGAAGGAAAAATCTTAATGTTGATGAATCCCTTACTAGAAAAGTCTTGCACACTAGGTTAAGTTATAAATTGCATACACATAGGTTTGACATGTGTTCAATAAGATGCAACGGATAGACCCACCATGTCTAAGTTTGTTGTGATGCTTGGAAGTGATAAAATGATTCTCCCCAATCCTGATAAGCGTGCATTTTCTCTTGGAAGAATGAATATGCAAGAATCTACTTCATATAAGTCAAAGCATTGTTCTAGCAATGGAGTAACTATTTCTATAATTGCTTCTAGATGATTGAAGTAGTCAATGTGAAGCTATTATAATTTAACTTTGGGATTTATACATTTCAACTAGTCAAACTTTAGGGGGTTTCATTAGTTTTCATATTTTTATTATTTTTTTAATTATGAAACTTTTCTTCTATTAATATAAAGTTTTGCCTTAAAAATTTCTCACTTAGTTCTATTTTTTATTCCACACATTTAAAGCCTTATAGTAGTTTAAATTTACATATAATTAAGATTCTTATTATGTTCTCTTTTGTTTTACAATAAAATAGAATTCCACTTAGCCATGCCCAAATTTTGATTGGAAAAATTAGAAAAAAACATGTACAGTTATTTTTTTGTGATAAAATTATAGATTATGGAAATCTAAAAATAGATAGAAAAATTTAAGATAATATTAGACAGCTCAGTTTAAAACTTTGCTTGGATACAAGAGAAAATAGGAATGAATCTGCTAAAGAAAGGGAAAAAGCTCTAAGGTTAATTTGCTCATCAGAAATTCCTTGAGGCTTCTTGTTGAAATAAACAACATGAAATTCCTACAAATGTTTGTGTGAATCCTACCTAGCTAGGCCATGAAAAGTAGACAATAAATGTATGAAGCTAGATTTTAGCTCAAAGCTTGCATCAACGTTGGATAATCAATGCATAAAGTTTGTTGGTTCAAATCTGAAGCAGCTAATTTTCTCAAGGTTTTATGATTAAGAGCCATGTTTTCCAAGTTCAAATCAGGAAATGAGTGATCGAAGAGCAAATCAATGGCTATGCCTATCCCAAAGCATGAAGCTCTTGATTGTTTAGTTGTTGAAGAAGTAGGCTAAACGGAAAAAGTATTCCTAATCTTTCTTCTTAAATTTTGCAAAGTTCTTCCAATTTCTAGATCAAATAACAACTTAAAATTACAAAAAGATTGAGTCATACATATGAAAAATCACATAATAAACAAAAAAGAAATATAATTATAAAATTGATAAACTAATGATAGAAAATACTAAAAAATTCAAAAACCTTACTAAACAATGAAATTTGGCAAAAATAGGTGGGGGTCTGTGACAAAATGGATTTGATCAACACACTAAAATCTTCAACATTGGTAAGTTTCATCCTTAGATTCCATTAAAAATTTTGCCTTTGGATTTTATCAAACAAACCTTAATATTTATAAAACTAGACAAAATAGGGGGTGAAAGCATTGAAAAATAAGCAAAATTAAAGCCTAAATCCTAAATCTAAACCTCAATTCTAATCCTACCAAAATACAAAAATCAATAAATCAATCCCTAGTAACAGCACCAAAATCTTGATAGAT
This sequence comes from Saraca asoca, assembly GCA_026873985.1. Lineage (NCBI taxonomy): Eukaryota > Viridiplantae > Streptophyta > Magnoliopsida > Fabales > Fabaceae > Saraca > Saraca asoca. Next base: position 14,249 of record JANHAO010009577.1, read on the forward strand.
GTCAAAGCTATGAAAATTTAATATACCGAATTATCCTAATTTTGTACAAAGGTGAGTGTAGGTCAAACTTACAAGATTTGATGAATAATCTAAGTGTTAATTGGAATAGGGGTTTTGTTATCTAAGATAGAATTCAAAAATAGAATTTCAAAGGCAGCATACACAATCAAACAAAATTTGAATTGTAGAAAAGGGAAATTCAATTAGGAAATCTTCAATCAAAGAGAGATTCATGCATTCAATTCTTAGATCGATCATAGATGTAAAATATATTATTCCTTCTTTGATTACTTAGGTAAGAATTAATTTAAGCCTAATACCCCATTTAAATTTTTATTGTTCTTCCTTGATTTTATTAATTTAAACCTAACACCTGAATTAAATCTTATTACTAACTAACTTGAGCCTAGCACTCCAATCAAATTAAAAATAGCATTAAGAACAAGAAGAGGCTAAGATTAAATGACAATCATACACCATGGCATAATCATTTAATTCATCCTATGTTTCCCTTGGATGTTGAACAATCATACACCAATGCATAATCATAATACCAAATTGCTCCTTCACTAAACTATCATAATAAATTACAAATTAAGAGGTAATCATCCTGTGCAACTAAAATAAAGCAACAATAAGTAACCAAATTGGTAATAAATTAATAATAAAAATTAGGTCTCACAATCACAATTGAATTAAAGAAAAATTTCTCTTGAATTAAAAGAAAAGTTTAGCTACTCATTACAAAAGAATTGAAAATGAATAATGAGAGAAAGGAAAAGTCCTGAAAGAATGTAGTGTTCTTGGTATAGGAGAACTCCTCCTTCTTTACAAAGTTAGAGGAGAATCACCTCTTAGTGTTTTTATTAGGTTTTTCTATTAACTCTCTTCTTCTTTACTTGGGTTATTGAATTGGATTGGATAAGGGCACAATGGGATTTTAATGTCTTCTTGAGAGTTGTATCCTTACTTCTTAGTAATCCAATGGCTTATACCTTGTTCAAAATGGGCATTTCCAACCTAACTTATGAGTCAAAACCCAAAACATGCTTTGTGGAGTAGACTAACTAGTAACAAATTCTGCCTTTCAGCTTCATAGCCCTATAACTCCTTCAAAACATCATAGTTTCACATTGAGCCCTTTATTAAAGCTTTATATGTGGATGTTAGCTATCTAAAGGGCTTAGATTTGCACTGTTTGAAGGACTGGAGCTCTAGATAAGAAAAATATACCATACCTAGTTCAGGATCAATGGGTTAGCACTTTGCTTTGATTTTTGGATTGATTTTGACCCATTAAACATCCAAATTGTATTAAAGAGTCTCATAAAAATTGTAAGCCTTTCTCTTTGCTTTCCAATGATATAAGAATTAACCTAATTTGAGGTCTAGAACGCTAGATATAATAAAAAGTCTAAAATAGTGTCAAACTACTAAATTAATCCAAATTAATCCCAAATCATGAAACTAATTGCAAGTAGTCTAAGTTGAACATAATCATGACAAAATACTAAATGTAGAAGAGTTATAAAATATGTAAATATTGCATTCATCACCCAACCCTCCTAGATTGTTAGGGGGGGAAGTGTATAATAGGGTGTGTAATGTTCCTAAGGTGACGTAAACATGGCCAATCAAATTGCATGTGTATGGTAAGGAGCACAATTGGACAAAATGAAATGTATTCTAAGACTTACCAAATTGGAAACTAAACATGTCCTAGCACAACTTAGATGTCATCTATGTTGAGAAAAATATGTTTGATGATATTTTTAATACGATGATGAACATCAATGGAAAGTCAAATGACAATGTGAAAGTAGGGTTAGACTAGAAAGAATATTGCAAGTAAAGTGACTTAGAGCTTCAATAGTATGTTAATGGTAAGGTGTACAAACCAAAGGTACAATATATTGTCAACATTGATAAAAAAAAAAGATAGCAATTTATGAATGGATCAAACAATTGAAAATGTTTGATGATTATGCATCCAAACTTGATTGACATGTTGATATTGGTATTGGTAGATTGTTAGGTGTGACGAGCCATGACTGTCATATCTTTATGAAACATTTACTTCTAATAACATTTATTGGCTTGCCTGATTCAATATGAAAGCCTATCACTAAATTAAGTAAATTTTTTAGGGATTTGTGCCTAACAACATTATGGGAAAGTGATTTGGTACAAATAAAAAGAAAAATCCCCCTCATATTATGCAAGTTAGAATGGATATTTCCTCCCAATTTCTTTGATATGATAGAGCATTTGCCAACACATTTACCATATAAGACTTAAGTTAGGGATTCTATCCAATATCAATGGATATGCCCATTTGATAAGTAACTCCATTTCTAAACTTGTCTTCAATAACATTAGTCATTTACTTCACATTTGTTTTCCATGTTGTAATGTGTTTTGCATAGGCACCTAAATAAACTTAAGAAGAAAGTTACTTATACAGCCTGGATTAAAGGAAGTATATGTAAAGCATACTTGAAGAAAGAGATTGCTTAATTTTGTCAATACTACTTTGACACTAATGTTGATAGTTGAAGCACAAGAACTAGCCGTGATGAGTGTTGGGAGGGTGATCATCCAAGTGAACCCACTCTATTCATTTTAGTCAACCTAGCTAGCCATCCAGAAAATTTGTAACTCGATTCTTGGATGGAAAGGAACATGCAGTTGCACATTATATGTTTTGCTTAACTGTGATGAAGTCCAAACTTATCTCAAGTATGTATAATTAACATAATTATGTTGTAGCTTGGTACATTTATAACTAAATAGTTCATCAATCCTAACCATGGGTTATATAGTATTTTCATTGAAATTGTGTATGCATTTATTCCAAATGCATCTGGCACTGAAGTTAAGAGCAAAATTGAAACTCAGCTTGCAAAATGGTTTCATTATTATGTTAGTATGCTTGTCTTTGTCTTAATTGTTGTTAATATGTCCTCACATGCATAAATTCACAATAGTATTTGTTTTCAATAGTTTCATGATGCTCAGAATATGGTTGACAACCTTACATAACCTTGCATGAGGTCCTTTCAAGATTGTCAAAATGTGGCCTATGTACTTTGTCAATGGATACAAATTTCACACACAATCAAGGATTGAGAGAAAAAGAACTTTCAACTATGGAATATGTGTTGAAGGTACAAGTAATGTCAACTTCATTGAAATACTAAAAGAAGTCATTCAATTATGTTAGCTTAGGTTACCCTAGCTACACATTTTCCTTGGTTTTCATGCTGAAAAATAATTTTAGTTTATATCATTATCTGACAATATATTTTAGTATTTTGATTTGTTTTGCAAGTTTAAAGTTTGTGATTCAAGAGATTCCAATTTAGATTTAGCAATTATTTTATTTTTATAAGATCTTTTGTAAGTGAATTCAAATTAGATTTGATTTAAGCAAATATTTTTCATAAGTGATATAGTGAGGTATACATAAATCACTTAAAGAAAATTAAAACCAAATATTTTTCAAACAAAGTTTTATAAAAGGATTTTTCATAAGTGGAGATTTTATAAAACTGTTTTACAATTTGTGAATTGATTAATGTTGAACAACTTATGAAAAATATATTTAAATTGATTCATCAATCAATTCATGAAGAAGAGTTTTGAAAAAATTTCTTTTATCAAAGGTTAGGATTTTGTCCTGAATCAGTTAAGTAATCGATTCAATACCTGATTTCGAAATGATATGATTCAATTCACAAATTGATTCATTAGTTGTAACCACTCTGAATTAATTCAAGAATCGATTTACAATCTAAAGGTTAGTTATTCTATTACAGACGGTTACAACAACTATATATCCCCTAACCATTTTTCAATTATAACATATTACACATCTTTCTCCCTTTTCAAGTGTGAAAAACACAAAGAAAATAGAGTTATACACAATTTACTTCTTCCTCACTATATTTCTCAATCTAATTGATCTTGAATCAAATCAGGTGAAGAATTCATCTAAGATAATTGAGATTTTCATCTCAATT
>JANHAO010009578.1:0-18271 GCA_026873985.1 Saraca asoca
TACAAAAACAAGTGAAAACACCATTTTTCTGTTTCCTGAAAACTATTTTTTAGTTACACTTTTAGAAAACAGTTTTTGAAAAACAATTTTTGAAAACAGGTTACCAAACAGATTTTTTTGTTTTTGCAGAACAAGAAAACAAGAAAACTGTTTTTAAAAACAAAAAAACAGTTTCCCAAATAGGGCCAAATCTCTGTGATGATGTTTATTTAATTATAACTCTTTAATTTAATCCCTCACAAATATTAGTTTCTTTGATATAATCTTTGAGCCTTCTTACACTAGTACACTTGACGAAATAAGTAAAGCCTCTCTTTGGTGAGTAAATTATATGAGGATTTTGCTATCATCCATTCTTTAAAAAATTCCTACGCATACAAAACTTGCATATTAAAAATTGAACCTTTTCGTCATTTGTACTTAAATTGAACAAAGAATAGTACAATTGCACTTAAATTGAACCTTTTCGTCATTTGTATTTTAGTTATTTGAGATTAACTAAAATTCATTTTTTATCACAAAATACTATAATATCACAGATTTTTTGACATAAACCTATTGCTTATCCTTTTACATCTTTTTACATAATTTCATTGACAGAAAATTTAAATTTAAATTTAAGTGTAAATTTTTTAATCAAATTTGAATTTAAGAATAATATTTTTTTTTAACTAGGAACGTCAAAGTAATATTTTAAACCAGGTGGGAGACACTTCGGAACAATTGATATTATTTTTCCCAAGATCGACACTATGTGTGGAAGCATGACCAATCTTTTAACATGCAAAGTTGACTTGTACAGACAAAGCAAAAGAAAGAATGAAAGAAAGTTTGTACCTGCATGTGGCTTAGGTAGAGAAGGCTTAGCTAGAGAAACTGATTCATCGAGTGTGAAAAACTGGTGATCCCCATATCTTATTGTGCAGTGTTCATTGATCACCCACCCTCTCCTTCCATTTTCAGAAAGGTTTGAAGCGCATCGTACAAACATTCAACGCATTCTGGCACGTCAATATCTCTACTGCACTGCACTGAACCGTACCTTTTGACAGTATCCATAACATAGAATCGTTTGGACACAAACATCGAGGATGAATCTGATTGTCCTACTTCTTGGATCAATTCAGGTGTGAATTTTTCAATATATGTAATTTCTCTATCGTATGGTAATGACGGAGTCTCCTCAAGATAATATGACATCTCATCATATCCATATGCATATCCAATCATGCAGACGTCATACCATATCTCCCCGGCAATAGAAGAATTGGTGCACCTGCGCATAATCTCTTTAGAAGCAGTAGTAAGACAGGATTGACAACGCTCTAACTTCACATCACCTCAACAAAAACTGAGGGTTAGTGTTGTTCTCATCAATTTTGTGGTAAAATGAATTGTTAGCGTGAGACGAAAGGAGAGAGGAATCGTTGGCTAGCACTATTACAAGATATGAATAGTCATCATACGATGAAGGCTTACAAGAACTGTTCAAATAATGCAACGGCCCTATGGTGCCTTTTGCAGATTGTAAGCCCAGCAATTTAAATAGTTGGGATTGATTAATAAATTATTTAGAACAAACACAATTTTACTATCCCCTTCTACCACATGCGCATTCGCCCTGATCTCACCAAAGCCAGACGATGCCCATTCTCACCTTCCTGCCTCGTGGAAGCCTTGCCAAGACCGCCTTGTTGACCGGCGAAACATCAACTTTGTACAGCTGGTTGGCATCTTCGACACTCAATAAAGTACAGGCTAATTCTATGGCACAACATATCTATTTGTTGTATTCAATGCATCGTGGTGATGTGTCATGATCATGTGTGCATTGGAATTCATTCCTTGCAATTGTAGTCTTTTTTTTTTTTTTTTTTTCTAAACTACTTTTCTTTTTTCCCTCATTCCCTCTCTTCTTGGGACCGTAATTTACTTGCTCTATTTATCTCTTTTTTTCTCCTCTATTCTATCTTTTTCTTCTCTTTGTTTCCTTCATTTTTTTTTTCTAGTAAGAGTAGCAGGGAGAATACCGTAATTAACACTGTTTAGACCTCAGCTCATTCTCTTTTTAAAATCGCGTTAAGCTTTTGCTATCAGTTTCAATCACAGAACTATAACCGTTACAAGCCTTACTGATTAAACTCTAAAGTGTAGTAATTTTTTTTAAGTTCAACGATTAATATCGAATATAATACTCTTGTCTTTTTCTGCGAGATGACAAAATTTGTTATGATATTATCGCTGAGATATTTTCTGGTAATGTCCATGACTTTGAATGTAACCTTGATACTGAAAATATATTGGGATTTTGATATAAATTTTTTTTATAAAATAAGATAATTATTTATTTATGCCCTCATATTATTTAAATTTGAATTTTGATTAGATAAATACTTTCATCAAATTAGATATATTTTATTATTTAATATTATTATCAAATTAGAATGATCTTTTGATAAGAATTTTAAATTAAAAATACTTATGTTATAAAAAGTTTGGTAAAAAAGAGAGTTTATTTTTGTAATCTCATGTGACAAGTTATTTGAGATTCTATGCTCTTATTATTTTGGTGATTATTGAGAGTGACAAATATATATATTGTAAGATATTTTTTAGTATATTTAATATATGAATTTAAGAATTATTATACCGTTTATATTATCTCTTATTTCCATAATATATTTGTATTGTGTCTTCGTAAAATAGATTTAAAATTGAACAATATTAAATATTTATTTCCCATGATTTTTTTATTTCCTTCATTTTAAATTATAGCAACACATGCGTCCGCCACATCTATAATTTCCCAACAGAATGGTGTGTAAAAGTGAAGAAGTTACCAGGGCTAATTGAACCAACAAAGATGCTTCCAGTTTAAGAAATTAGAGAGAAAATCTATAAAAATAAAATGCAGAAAAAGAGAAAACAAAACAAGGAAAAAAGCCATAAGAAAAATGTAAAGTCAGGAAATGCATTTATATATCACTGTAATTTCATCGGTTTTGCTTATGCCCTTCATCAAACATCCTAAAATGCATATTCGCTTTCACAGACTTTCAATCAATCAGTGAAAAAAGCATAACAAAAAATAAGGAAGGATTCGGATCAACAATCATAGAGCAAAATAAATGAGAAAGAGGATGTAAATGACAATCAAAAAAGAAAAGATTTGAGTATATTTTAAAATTTGAATAAAAATTTGTATAATTTTATATAAATTTCAATAGAAATGAAAATTATTTTTCACTAAAAATTTATTTTGATTTCTCACATATTTAAGTTGTATCGATTTAACCCTTTAAATAATTTTAATATCAATTTAATTATCTAATTATTCAATAACATCCAATCAAATCATTAAAAAAATTCTAATATCAATCTAATCATTTAATTAATTAATTATATCCAATCAAATTATTATATTAATTTATTATTAAAATAATTAATATAATTATTGATGTAATAGTTGCTTTTCAATCATGCAAATAATAAATATATGGTCATATTAACATTACAAAATTATCTTGTCAACAAATTAATTATTATATTATCAATTATTTTAAAGATTTAAATAATAAACTAACTAGATGATTTAATTGATTATAATTTAAATTTTAGGACCAAACTGATATGAAAATTCTTTTTAAGGAGTGAATAGGTGAAAGAGTCCCTTTTTTTTTTTTAATTTAGAGTTGATATTCAATAAAAGCTAAGACCGCATTAGGGAACCAAACAGAGCACTGAGACAAACTATGAAAACAAAACCGCAATTCCTTAAACTCTGAAAGTATCAAACATCTGGTTTTTTGGAGAAATATGCAGAGCTTGTCACTTGTTTTCTCCGTTCGTATTTTCGTTCTGCTAATGGATTGGCTTTGCCACCAAACCTTAGCACAGCCAATTTATTATTACCATTTTTGTTTAAATTCAACTATTAGTTCCACACCTACTGCAAAATACCCAGCCAATCTTGCGAATCTCCTTTCTTCGTTTTTCCTCTTTTGCTGCTACACTGTTATAAAATGTAGGAACGATGTTGGGTAAAAGTTAAACCAAGATAGATAGATAGATATATATATATATATATATATACACACAAATGTGGTGTTATTTTTGTAAATATGAGGAAAATTACAAAATCAGTTCTTATTAAATAAATAATTTCTAAATTCAATATTACAAATAATATCGTTTTAAAATAAGAAATTGACATACTTTTATAATTATTAAATTTGTATCATTTAGGTTTAAACCATTTTTAAAATTTATAACTTCTCAATTGTACATTTTTTTATTAATTTATCAATTAAATTTTTATTTGGTTATACTTCAAAGAATTTTTTTATAATATATAGTCAACTTATTTATTAATTAATTTATTAATTGAATTCTTAACAAATTGTTTATGTACAACTAATTTATTAATATAATAATATTATAATTAATTCTTTATTTTTCAAAATCACAAAATTATAAAATTTTCTAATGATAATTAATTTCTTCCATTTTACCAAGACTATAAGAATAGTCAAAATAATTTAAAATAAATTTGACATGATTATTTTTCAGCAGATAAGGAGATGTAGATTAGAATGTCGATTTATTTAAAAACCAATATAGATGGACAAAATAATTAAAAACATGCAGGTATATGACATTAGAAGTTGGTTTTATATTAGGAACCGACGTACATATATGACATTAGACATTGGTTCTAACATATTAACCGACATTTAAAGTTTCTATATATTATAAAAGGTTGGTACGTCTTCCTGATTTTCATTCTACTCCAATTTGTTCTCAATATTTATTTTTTTCTTTTTTTTTTCTTTTGTTGTTTATTTTTAATTTTTCAAGCTAACTTTGAATGTTTATAATTTATTTTCCTTCCTTTTTTCTTTTTCCCTTTAAACAAGACATATGCATGGATCCTTTAAACAAGAGGACAATAGGTGCACTTGATGTATATGTATTATTTGTAGACCACCTTTGATGTATGTTTTGTCATGTTGCAAGCAATGCTAGCAGTTTCAACAATATTGTCTTGCTGCAAGCGATGATGCAACATTTTCAACATACAGTACAAAAAAATTTGCCTTTAATAGCAATTTTTTTGTGTATTTTGCAGCTGTTTTAACCACTGTTAATACTCTCCATGACGGCTTTCAAAACCGCCACAGATACATAGGTCAAGAAGTATTAGCAATGATTATTTCTACATTTAGCGGTAGTTTTTGTAACCCCTAGAAATTATGTGCATAGCGGTGGTTTTTTCTGTAGATAGTGGTGGTTTTGAAAATTGTCAAAAAAGTAAATATAATGGCTATTTTTTTTGAATTTAGCAGTGATTTTCTAGAAATTTTTTGAAAAAAAAATTACTATTGGCGATGGTTGCCATTGCATTTAGCGGTGGTTTACTAGAAACTTTTTTAGAAAGATTTGTTTTTGGCAACGGTTAACTTTGCATTTAACAATAGTTTTACATAAGTTTTTTTTTAAAAAAAATTGTTTTTGGCAGTTGTTGTTGTTGAATTTAGTGGCGATTTTTTGAAATTTTTTAAAAACAAATTTTTTACAGTGGTTTTCACTGCATTTAGTGATGGTTTTTTGAAATTTTTTTAAAAAACAAAACCACCGCTAAATGCAGTGTTTTACATTTTTTCCCTATCCTAATTTTTCCTATATCAATTAACTTGCTGTAAGAATAATTTACAATAAATGCATACATTTTAAATAAATGTAATTGAATACAAATTTTGTATTAATAATAAATATTTAGACATGTGTTTATCAAACATTAGAATTTAATAAGTCTATACATAGTTTAACAATGAGAAGGTAGGAATCAAGGTGACACGTCATGACTAGCGGACAAAGAGAGCCTTGCATCTGTGATATGTCCGCTTCCTACATCTGGTAGCTATAAAATAAAATTAGATCAAGTTATTATACTAACCTTGAAAATCATTCATATATAACCAAGGCCTAAAAAAATCAAGAAAATTTTGCCAATGCATCTTGGACAAGTATCATGATCAATGATTTTAGCCATACAAAGGTTATAATCCTTTACAAACAATTTTCTTTCACAAATACAATTAAGAAATCAGAATTTTAAATATGCAGGTTGGCATCCAAAATCAACATTCTCACAGAAGAGAATGCACCTATGATTCTTGCACATGTGAACACCACCATAATGGACATCTTGATCCAATATGTGAAGGATGACTTTGTAGGCTTATATGTCATGCTGTAAAGAAGCATTGGGAGAACAAAATCAAGAGGAATGAAACCGATTACCCCAACCACACCATTTATGCCTCCAAAAAATGGCAACATTGTTACCACAAACCCACATATTATCTATTTCCAATTTCTAGCACATCTAAATTACTAATAAATTCAAAAACAATAGCAAATAATCATAACCAAAGCAAAGTTGCATATTTTCCGCAAGGCATATTCAACTAGCAAGGCAAAAAATCAATGCAAAAAATCATTGAGCTAGTAAGGCAGAAAAGAAATGTAGAAAATCATTCAGCTAGCAAGGCAAAAAATTAATGTAGAAAATCCAATCCATCATCAATAACTAAAGAGAACTAGGGCTAGAACTAAGGCTACTGAATATCATGCCATTGAACTGCCGAGAATCTTTTCCAAACACATTTGAAGGGGATGGTCCAAAGCCCAAACCTCGAACCCATCTAGAGTGCTCTTTCCTAAATACGTTTGTCATGGCATCATCTTGTGACATGGCTTGAGGTTGCAATGAAAGGTCTTTGGACAAGATCTCCTCAATTTGCTCCTACAAAAGTATAATATCCACTTTATTAACATGTTTGTGAATGTGTAATCCTATAACATAAAACATAAAGAAAAGGCTAACTCCTATATCTTTGGCTACTTCATTAACATAGTGTCATCTGATTTCTTATGAACATGAAACCATAGATCTGTTCTTCCCAGTGGATGGCCTAGCTCTTCAGGCTACATAAGAATATATATCAATTTAGATAGTGTATCTCAACCTAGATAATGTATCGGTACTTAAATAAGAAGGTATGAAAGAAAACCAATTCAACCCTTTTCCCAGTGAAGCTTTTGGAGCCAATTGTGTGTGGAACAAAGTTACTTATGGAGACCTGATGCATTTTTCCTACACATAGCCTACAATAAGAAGGAACCATTATTATTGACATTTGCATATACATTTTGATTAAATAGTATACTTACATTAGACATTATCTTATACTTTTCCTCAATTTTTGTCAATAAATATCTTCCATTGATCTCGTGGAACCCTATCTGGGACCTTTTCATACATTTCCTTTAAAGTCAAAGAGGAATCATTGAACTCATGCCATATCCTGCTCTTAAAGTCCATCTATTTTTTGCCTAGGTTCTTAAGTGTCCAACTCCTTGCAACAGGATCTAGCACGTCAAAGTGAAACCTCAACTTCAAAGAATAAATAGAACAATTTTGTTAGTTTACATAATGAGTTTGATGTCAAATACAAATAAAATGCACAACTTGTTTATTACCTTGATTTCTTTATTGAATATTTCATCCTTCCAAGTCTTGCACACATTCTTCTAATCAGCATAAGTGATTAGGAGGTTAATAGGCTTAGAAGCCAACTATCCCAAAATCTGCCCATAAATGTTGGCAGCATTTTTTGTTGGCGCACTATAGTCATCAAAGGGAATGACTATCTTTTAGTTCTGTAATTCCCACACATCAACTATCATCACATCCACCATCTTTTGACATCTATTAGGATCTATTTTGCAAATGAATATTTAATTAGTATAATTAGATACAATAAATACTATCCATCAATGACACATTTACCTATAACTGTGACTCTCCAATAGCCTCTGGGTGGTGGATGATTTACCAATGGTTATTGGGATCCTTTATCATTAACTACCCTTTTATTGAGATGGTGAAGGATCTGATGCCACATGTTGGGATGATGAAGAATTCATTTATGCCCTATGTTGGGTTGGTGGAAGAGGCTCAGAAATGTGAAGCTGTAAAGGATTGGAATGCATGTGTGATGAAGATTATGGTGAATCATGCAATGTGGGGCATGATTTGCTTGGGTTTCTACTCCTCTTTCTCTGTATCATAACTGCAAAAAATTTAATGATAGTAGTTAAAGACTTCAAAAAGACAAGTAGTAAAGTTAAAATTAAAAATAACTAATGATCAACATTTAATATTAAAAGAAATGAATAAAATAAACAAATGCAATGCCTATCATTATGCATCTATAATTCTAGTTATAAGTGTTTTTCATTGTCAGTATTGTCCCCAGCATCTGGCATAACCATGGCCTCATCATCTGTAGCCTTTCTCACAAAGGGTATGGTTTCAACATCATCAGGGAAGAATATTTGAAAGTCTTGTGCTATAATTGGCTCAGTCTCGCAAATTGTCTCTTCTACTTTCTCACCTATATCATACAAATCCCTTGGTTTAAGTGGACAAAACACTCCAATCTTGATCCATTTCATCATTCATATAATATACCATTTGTGCTTATGAAGCTAATATGTATGGATCATGCTCTCCATGCTCACTAGTATGGATCAGAATAGAGAAGTTGACAAAAATAAATTGTAATGGATCTTTTCTTATACCCCATGTTGGTGTCGACCCATTTAAATAAAAATAATAGTGAACTAGATATGGTATTTTAACTCAATGATATTAACTAGTTTTCCATGGTACCCTAACTCAGCAATTGTAAAAATTTCACTATTATGAGTTTTTAGCCCTTCTTTCCAATTAATTGTGCAAAACTTGAGGCCATTAATGTTGTAAGCATTAAACTTCTTAGCTAACTGAAAAAGTCCCCGAGCCAGAAACTTTAAATCATCAAAGACCTCTACGTGACTATCGACGTTCAAGATCTAAAAAGATTACATATTATAACATATTACTTATATAGATTAAATTTCAAAAATTATAGACAAATGAAGAGAATCAAACTTACGCAGTGAGTAAACTAATCAACAACTTCCTTATTAGCAGCTTTTGTTATATCTGCCTCTAATCGAGTTTGACTCCCTAGTCATCTCTTTGTTTGAGTCCTTAATTCCTTAGTGAATGGGTTAGCCATCGAGCAATTAAACAACACATACCTAAGTGCTTGTGCTAACTCCAATGGTATTAGCATAAAAGCTGAGGCATGTCTAACCTGTCAACCTATCTTTAAAAATATGAAGGACTTCTGATAGGGGTCACCATGATTGGAAAAAGTCATCAATACCTCCAACTCGATTAAATCTTGTCTTCATTCCATCCAAATACGTTGAACAAAAAGTAAGGCATTCCTTAGCTAAGTAACTTTTGACTATAAAGCTGAAATGTTCCAAGTACCTATCGAGTGCAAAGTAAAACATACAAATATGATTAGCTAAACATTCCATTACTAGTGATGTGATTATTATTGAAAACAAATCAAATATACGCACCTCTCAATGGGATACATCCATTAATAATGAACAAGTCCTCCATGTTTTAACTTCTCGATGAGATGAACAGTCAAGTGAACCATTACAGTGAATAAGGATGAAGGAAATAACATTTCTATATAGCAAAGTATGAGTGCAATTCTTTCTTGAAGCTTGTCAAGCTCAATTGGATTCAAAGATTTACTGCATAGGTTTCTGAAGAATGGACACAACTCAACTAAAACTACATTTATGTTCTATAGTAACAAATTATGCAATGCCAACGACAATAATTGCTCCATGAGAATATGTGAATCATGACTTTTGAATTCAAAAAGCTTATAATGCTTTAAATCAATACATCTTAAAATGATACTCGAATATCCATTAGGTACTTTTACATTCTTAAATCTATGGAGAAATGCTTCCTTTTGGGAATTTGTCATTGTAAAAAGTGTTAGAGGGTACTTTCTATTTTCATCAGCCCACAAATCTTGCCTTACATTCATTGATTATAGGTCTTTACAAGTACTAAGATGGTCCTTCATCTTCCCTTGTTCATTAAGCAAAGTATAAATCACATTATCACATACATTTTTTTTCAATGTGCATAACATCAAGATTGTGATGTAACAAATTAAATTCCCAGTATGGAAGTTGAAAAAAATATACTCTTCTTCTTCCATTGTTGTGTCTCACTTTCATCTATTGATGTACCTTGAGATCTGTTTCCTACTTTTTTTACCTCGGGCACCTTTTCAAATGTGACATCAACATTTTCTAATTTAAAACCAGACAATGTTTTTGGTGGCTCTCTTAACTCTAAGTTTCAATTAAATTAAGACTTATTAGACCTAAACCTATGAGATGCATCTAGAAAGTGATGATAACACATGAAGCACCACTTCTTACTATAGGGAAGACGTTGAGGTCAAAGTCAAAGTTAAAAACTAGACAAGCCAAGCCAATATGAGTGTTCCACCCAGACAAGTTTCCAAGTCTAGGAAAGTCACTAATTGTCTATATTAGAGTTGCACACATTTTGAACATTTTATTTGTTGATACATCATAGGTTTCCACACCATCATTCCATAACTCTTGCAATTCTTGGATAAGAGGTTGGAGGTAGACATCTATGTTATTCCCAGGCATTCACTTTCCTGGAATAATCATTAAGAAGATAAAAGAGGCCTACTTTATACACATCTAGGGAGGCAAGTTGTAGGAGATTAAAATAATTAACCATATGCTATAACTGGTGCTTGAATTCCATAATGGTTGAAACCATCACTAGCAAGGCCAAGTCACACATTCCATGGATCTGAAGAAAATTTTGGGTTTGATGAATCAAATGTCTTTCATGCTTTAGAATCCTTTGAATGTCTCATTAAACCTTCATCATTACTCTTAACAGCATGCCACTTCATGTGCTCTATAGTTTTAGTTGATATGAATAATCTTTGCAAATGTGGCTTAAGTGGAAAGTAACGTAGCAATTTTACAGGAGTTTTTTTCCCCTTCTTTCTACCCTGCGGTGCAACCCTTCCATTATTGCTATCCTTTGGTTTCCATCAAAAGGTATGACATCTCTTGCACTCTTGTCTATCTATATCCTCTCCCCAATAAAGCATGCAATCATTTGGACATGCATGTATCTTTATGTAATTAAGTCCAAGCTTGTTAATGATTTTTTAGGCCTCATAGAAAGATTCAAGGATATTTGCATGAGCAAATGCATCATGCAATAACTCTAATATCATGGACATTTCTTTATTAGTAATCCCACACAAGCACTTGATGTGATAGTGTTTGACTATAAAAGAGAGTTTTAAATACTTGGAGTACCCTTCATACAATTCTTGATTTCGATTTTTAACTAACTCATGAAATTTCCTAGTTTGTTCACTCTGACCCACATTTAGATTTAACTCCTCATTTTCAGTAATTGGTTCTGGTGGTGCTTCAGGTTTATGCAAGTTGTGTCTAGACATCCCAAATGCATCATTTATCATCTTGCTCCCTCTATTTCTAAGTAACAACTGTTTTTCTTTTTTTAATTTTATTATAGTTAGAATATAGAAATGCCTTAATATTTACACTTAAAAATTTTTAAAAATCAAAGTAAGAAATAATAGTTTACATATAATGAATGGTAATTTTGAAACAAAGGAGAAGCATGTAGTAGTCGTTAAGACGCTCATTCTACATACTAGGTCTTGGTTTCAACTCCTGGAGAGGGAAAGCCTAGTAGATATCAAAGTGGTCAAAAGTTGTACATTCTATAATAAGAAGAATATCTTTTTGTTAATAAATAACCTTATAGTGACAAGAAAATTCGTCACTAATATGAATTTAAGTGACAACATTTAATCATCACAAAAAATACCAGCTTACTATGACAACAAACCTTGTCACAAAATAAAAACTTTCGATGGTAAGCACCAATTGTTGTAATGATTTTTATGGTCACTAAAAATAATTTTTCTTGTAATGTTATTAGGCTAGTTTAGAAGAAGAATTAGATAAATACCTTCAACCAAATAATTATATAGAATTATTAGGTATACTTGTTATATGTTCTAAATGCATGTATGCAAGGGTTAGGGAAGGTTTTGAATATAGGCTTAAGTTTGATTTATTAATATGATTATTTTCATAATTAACTTAATTAATTATTAGGTAATAAATAAAATAAGAAATAGGATAACAAGAGACCAGTGAATATAGAAAGGGTAAGATAAGCATAATAAATTAAGGAAATTTCAGATATAATTGTGTTTATAAATTGGCACAAGATATGTGGAATTTGGAGGACTATTTGAACTATAAGATGTTATATTATGATTATGATTTTTATCACTATGCCATATAGGCTAGTGACTCCAATTGTGGTATAGGAGAGAACAAGATTTAAGCATGCATCCCAAGGGCCATGCAACTCAAATTAGGGTGTCACAAGGGACATACAACTTAGTAGTAGACATCACCCCCCACCATTGCCAATATAATTTATGTTTGTTTTGCAAGATCAAGATAGACATCTGATACTACAAGGTATCAGTACAAACTAGCACAAGATATGGGGGATTTGGAGGACTATGTGCATTAGGAGATGTAAGATTATGATTATGATTCTCATCACTATGCCATATAGGCCAGTGACTTCAGGTGTGGTGTAGAAGGGTATAAGATTTAAGTATGCATCAAAAGGGGCATGTAACTCAAATTAGGATGTCCTACGGGACATATGATGAAGTAGTAGACCTTACTCCCCACTATTGCTAGTATAATTTATGTTTCTTTTGTAGGATCAAGATAGATATATGATACTAGAAGGTATCACCGTGATTGTAAGACTATAGCCTCTTGATAATACTAAAATGTTTATGTATGACAAGTCTATAATTTATGATATGATGAGATTGTAGCATATGCATGATCACTTAGAACTAGGAAATAAAATAGTAACAATAAATGAATTGCACATGTGCCTAATTATAT
This sequence comes from Saraca asoca, assembly GCA_026873985.1. Classification (NCBI taxonomy): domain Eukaryota; kingdom Viridiplantae; phylum Streptophyta; class Magnoliopsida; order Fabales; family Fabaceae; genus Saraca; species Saraca asoca. Next base: position 12,967 of record JANHAO010009578.1, read on the forward strand.
TACATTTATACACATACACATACATATATGCAGATGCTATATAATTTTTATGATGAAATGGGTTCAACCTAAACGAAGGTAGAAACTCCCACTTCATTGAATGCCTATGGTTATATTTATCCATTTCTTTTCAACATTTTTCAGAGACTTAACACCCAGAGGATCTTGATCAAGTAGGACCTGCTCCTACTAATTAGAGGTAGGAAGTATGATTCAATATGCAAATAGATTTCAAGAGAGAGGGCTAGCAGTCTGCCAAGCTGTCTCTGTTACTTAATTAGTTGAGTTTTTTTGAAAACATTTCATTTTAGTTTTATTTCTATTTTTGCTTTGCATATGATTTTACTTTGATTTTGAATTTAAAGTGCACACAACATTAGTACTAATTTCTATCCAAATATTTATTGAATATAAGTCGATGGCTTACGGGATTCATGGGTTGCCACTTAATAATCTGAGCCAATAATGTACCAAGAATTGCGGATGTGAGAATATACAAGTTAGTTTCAATATCAAAGTTACATAAAGAGCAGTTTATGTTAGAAAGATGAGAAAAATCCTTAACCCCTATTGTAATAGGCATTATGCTATGCACGAACCGCCATAAGATGTCCTTCAATCTAGTAGATCTTTGAATGCCACAAGAGTTGCCAAGTAACATCCTCATCCTAATCAAAGAAATAAATATTCCAAACATGAAGAGTTAATTTGATTGAAAAATGCCTTGAATTTTCTAAAATCCACTTGATTTCATTTTCCCCATTTTGTGGGACTCTTAACTCAATCACTGACCTGCATCTTCCTTAATAAAGATATTGCAAGCCATTTCATCCTATATATATCTAAATTTCTTTAAATGTATATAAGTATTTACTAGAAAAAAAAAAGTTGTTGTCTACCGGGAAGGTTCAATAAGGTTTACTTAATAATAATAATGTAAGGTGTTTTGTCTCCTTATACTGAATCAGTACCTTCTTGCAATAAGAATATATGATGACGGCCCACAAGAACTGTTCAAATAATGCGACGGCCCTATGGCGCCTTTTGGAGATGGTAATAAGCCCAGCAACATGAACAAAATGATGGCTGCCATGGAGGTTTCAATCCTAGTGGATGCCACAGAGGATATTGACCGTTTCTTCTGTAAAATCTGGAAAGTGCAAATCTTTCACTTAGTTGTGAAAACTGGAGAAGGAGTGATACTGCTGCCCTCGGAATCTTTGTAAAATTAATCTCAATGAAAACCGGCGAAATCAAATATGCAAAATATATCCAATTGAATTCTTTGCAAGAAAAGAACACTAGTATTCCGTGGGAAATACTTTAGTCAAAAATATAATAACTACAATTGGAGCTATTAGATTAGAGAATTGCTACATGAATATTGATAGAATATAGTTAGTGTAACTTTGTAATTTTAATTTTGTTAATTAATTTTTATTTGATCCAATTTTGTTCCCTAATTTAAAAAAATAAAGTAATGTTGAATCTTTTTTTAAAAAAAGTATTTTAGAATGATGAAAAAATTTGATGTGACAATATTTTATGTTAATGTGATGTTAATGTGGCAAATAGCTTTGAATCTATTAAATCATTAAACAAAATCACTACGCTTTAAAGCCACAAGATGAAGATGATGGTCAAGTGGTGAAAGATTTGAATAATATACTAAAACTCTTAAATTTAAACATTCTCTCTGCCAATATCAATATATATAGTTTTAAAATCATTAGAATTTATATTTCACATATATAACATTATTTCTGCATATCATAAAAAATTTTTATGCATTCCCACAACACAAGTGTTTTCTAATACATAATCTTATGCAAAACTATTGGTATTTATAGTTCATTCAGATTTTTCTGTCTTTCTAACTAATTCCGGTAATAGATATTGCTTTGTTTTTAAAATTTCAAAGATAAGTGAAGGTTAAGGGGGTAAAAAATACATTTTCACATTTTTTAAGTTAATTTATCATGAATTTTGAATTTGTAAATTCATGCCCGGTTAGAAAATGAATGTGGACTTTGAGGTCTGTGAGATGGTAGAATAGATGTAAGTCCACTCTTGTCTTTCTATTAAATTAAATGATGGAAAAAAATGTGTGATTGCAAGAAATTAATTATCTGGCCACAAAGTCAAATACAATTGATCCGAGGAAAAAAAAATAGTAGAACAGAAATCCAATCTAATAATTGTAGTTGCAAAATGGAAAATGAAAAACTTAAGAAATATAGACGTGGATCATTGACTTCCAATCCGCGTGGACAGAAAAAGGAGAAAAATCAACTGGAAAATAACGGAAAGGACGGAATTCAAAGATCAATATCCGCCATTGCTGACTTGCAGACTACACTTAATAATAGAAGAGAGAAAAATCATGTCAAGACGGATGAAAAGGACAGAAATTACAAATCGACTACTTGGTTACTTTTGAGAAATGCATACGTAATTTTATAAGTTTTGTAAAGAAATTTTATATTTTTTTGTAACTTTTTCTTATTAAAAGTGATAATACATTTTTTTCAGAAAAGAAAAATTATGACTTAAAAAGATGAAGTTGTATTTTTTTATATTTATTGTATACAAAAATCATTTAGATTTATAACCTTTTTGTAAAAAGATTGAAATATTTTATCTAAAAATTATAATTTTTACATTAAATTTTTATTATAATCTACACAATTTTTAAAAACTATCAAAACAACTTGAGCAACTTTGGAAAATCATGAATTTGCTGGCTGCAAATCTTTCACTCGATTAGGGGAGATACTGTCGCTCGGACAGATATGCCCAGTTATACGGATCAAGATTTAGGAAAAGGGTGGACATAACTCAATTTCTTATACGCCGGATTAGATAGCAAATTAAAAAAATTATTAGATTATAATGTAATTGATCCAATCAATTAAACTAATAATCTAATTGAATAAAATCATAAATATGAATTTATTTAAAAATAAATAATATTTAACCTATACTGTAAATATGAGTTTATATTTTATATAAAAATAAAAAAAATTAAAAAATAAATAAATTAATGAGTTTTTAATCAATTAAATGGTAATAGAAACTTATTAGATTAACCCAACCTAAAAAAAAAAAAAAGAAGTCTAGAAGTAAAAAAATAATTTGATCAATTTTCTAATTTTTTTTTTTACTTCTTGCTAGTTTGGAGTGATTCAAATTGATTTGATCATAAAAATAATTATTTAAATCGATTTAAATTGAAATGTATAACAATTAACAGTTTAATCGATTCTATTCTGATTCGATTTTTAAAACACTAATATAGATATATACATTAATTCGAAGACAAGAATGAAAATCGGAGTATATACTAGTATTATTATTTTTTTTTGTGTAAAGGCCACGAAGCTAGGACTACAAAATTAATCTTAGAATAAAAAACTGTCAAAATATAAAATATACAAAATCGATCTAATTGAATTCTTGGCAAAACAACCATAATATGAATATTTATTTCTGTGGGGTATAATGTAGTCATAAAAACACTACAAAAAATAGGAAGATTTAGCGGCGGTTAACCAAACCACCTCTAAATAACAAATATAGAGGCTGTTAAGTTAACCGCCACTATGTTTTGAATAATAGCGGCGGTTAAAGTTCTAACCGCCTCTATGTCTAAAATAATTTAACCCGGCGTAGAGAGCCCTCATACCCATTTCCTTCTCATCACCATTTTGTCCTAACGCCGTACGAGCCGAAGCCCTCATCCCCACTCCCTCACGTCGTTCTTCCTTAACCACAACCCTAGCTTCCACTCATAGGAATCTCTCTAAGCATTTGCAAATCAGAGTAATTGTCACCTTGTTAGACCAAAATCCGTTGTTTTCATCTCCAGAAAACTTCTCCAATAGGTACGTTTGTCGACTTCCTCTAAATAACAAAATAAATTTGTATAGATCAGGGTTTTATGTCGCCTTTACATTGTATATGATAGTTATAATATCCTATTTTATTTCTCTTCTGCCAGCTTGATAGAAAATCACTAGTATGGGGAAAACCAAAGTTGTGCTAACTTTTAGATTTAATCAATATTGATAGAAAATCAATATTAACTTTTAGATCTTTGGATTAATATATATCATTAATGATAAGTTTCTGTTTAGGAAGACTATATTGGTAACTTTAAGATGAGGCGTGACGAAGATACTGTCTTTACGGATTAACTCCATCGTTCTGCTCTCAGCAATTTTCCCTTTTTATTGAAGAATTTTCAGCCACCTGGACATGTGATTCTAATTAAAGGAGCTAGTGAAATGGAATTTTGAAACAGTTTGGAAGTTCTCTGCCTAATGTTAACATGTACGAATAGAGTCAAACCTGTGTGTTTTGACTTGCATTTTTGTGAGGAGAATCACCACTGCCTGCAGTCTTCCAAATTTTCTTGTGTATGTATTAAAAAACTATTGCTCGTTACGTGTTTTGAATTTTGTGAAAATATTGTTAAGATATGCACATGATGCAAATATAACTACTCCTATAGGATAGATTAGCAAAGTAGTAGAGTCTTTCCCCAACAAGTAGCAACCTTATAACCATAACATTATTTACCTTTCATCATCAAGACTATTGGCATCTATCATCCTTTTGATGGAATTTAGTAGAGAAAAAGGTGATTATGATCTTTTAAAATTTTTAAAATCATGTATTAATATAATATAATTATATAAAAAAATTTAAAATTTATTTTACCATAGCCATTTGACCCCTAAAATCATTTTGATTCCTTAAACTACAAAATTTTGGGTCGAGGATACCTACAGGAAACTAGAAACTTGGTCCCAGATATTTTAAGCAGGTGGAGTTTAATTAGAAATAGGCAAAGCTAGAAAAACGGCCTGGTGTTTAATGAATATATTTATAAATAAGAGAATAGGTGGTGGATATAGCTGCCTATTGCTTCTCGTCCATTAACTCACCGCTTTGTTGGCTGCTGTGTACTTTCTCTTAAGCTAAAATTGCCATCGTTAACTATGTGGTGGGCAAAGTTTATTGCAGTTGGTCTGTCCAGAGATTTGTAACTTTGAAGTTAGCACAACTAATGTGGTAAGAAATCCAAAAGTTGTCTTCTGCTAGAAAGTCTTCAGGTTGCTACAGTTAGACATCTTCCAGAAAGTTTTCAATATTCCGGTAAGACATGTAGATAAGCCATGTTAACTCATTTGTTCAAAATCTTGTATATTATCCTTTATATTGTTTTTATTGCCTGTCAAACACTTATTATGGAAGGCTACATGGAGCATGATACATCTAAGATATTTTCTATGTTTGTGCA
>JANHAO010009579.1:0-18276 GCA_026873985.1 Saraca asoca
CCAAACATGATCAATCTCTAGCACCAAAATTTGAACTACAATTACAACAGGGGAAGAATAATCGCATAGCCATCTGACCTAAACTTAGACTATATAGGAAGGGATTTTATGGCACAATGTAATAATGTATATGTCGACATTGAAATTTGGTTCGTACGGAGAGTCTAAACTCCAGTCAATGGAGAAGGATTCTTAAAGGATCTTTGACTTTTTTCCGATTCAAACAAGATGAATCAGCAAGATACACAAAGAAGGAGGGAAGAGCAGAGAAGGAGACACAGGGTTTAACGTGATTCGATCAAATCTGCATATCACTGGACCCTACGTCCACGGTATCATGTTTTGTGATAGCATTTTTATAGAGATACATCACTCAAGTTTTCTCTTAATATTCCAGTAGAATTTCTGCCTGTCTTCTCGGATCCTCCCCCTTACAGAAGGCTCCTTCCTCATATTTATAGAGGAGAGGAGGTTACAATAGTAATTACATATGCAGTAAGTATGCTACATCAACATTTATTGTACAAGACAGAATATACAGGCTAAATCTCCTTTTCGACTATTGTAGATTATCTTCTACAGGTGAGCCCCATTCAACCGTTGGGGCAGAGAATGACTAAATCTTCTATCTGATGAGTGTGGGTCGCCTGTCGCACTTCGCTGGCCAGGTCACACAATCTGGCGTTGCGCACATTGTTCTGGATGGGAATGTCAAACTCGCTCAGGTGGGGTGCGAGTGCGAGTCGGAGATGTCATCTCGAGTCGCGGGCTGAAGAATATAATAGTCCAAGGATTGTTCGAGCTAGTCCTATGTCGCTCTTGGGTTTTTCATGTGTTCATCCAGGATGAATTGATTTTCATATATAACATAAGCCCCCTAACTCTCAGCTTGCACTGCGGGCTGGCAAGCTGAGAGTTAAGACTCTTTGATTTTTGATTCGTCAAAGTTTTCTCCCAAGACTGTCGTTTCATCTGCTCTAGGCCACGCTTCTCATAGCACACGTCCGACAGTTATTGCTGAGTCAAACTTAGCCTTTTTCGAGGCCATTAATGGTGATGGTTAGGAGGAAAAGGAATTGGATCCTTCAATAGAGCCAGCCCTGGCTCTAGATAGGAGAAAGACAATCCCTCCTGTTCCTGCATTGATCAAACCATGGAGTTTCCTGATAAGCCACCACCATTTCTGGTATTCTGTTCTCCCACAGAGGCGTGTATGGCCTACTGCATAAAGGGTCTGGAAGACCCAGCTTCTCTGCTAACATGGAGAGATCTCATATGGATCTCAGACTACATCTTTTCGGCTCTACCTTGAGGCAACTGTTCGACAGGCCAAGCCCCCAGTGCTTCCTGATTAGATTCCTTCATGAATCAGACGAGGAGCTAGAAGCCGAAGAAATAAGGGGCAGTAATGGTCTTTCCCTCTCCATTGGTGAGGGTCATTGAAGAGGAGTTCACCGTTTGGGAATGCTCCGGTAAGAGAATTTTTGGGCACTTGGGACAGTTCGGGAGCTCTAGTTGGCAAGGGTTTGGCCCTTCTTGGCTAGTTCTTCTTTTTAGTCATAGGTTTTCCCTTTGGTACTTTGATTAGCTTGTATTCAGAGCTTTCTGATGTACATCTACCTTGTTGAGATCTTTTGATGAATAAAATTTCTCTTTACAATTTCTGTTTGTTGTTTCTATTTCTCATATGAACATTCTTGGTTTGACCAACCCGTATGACTTGAGCATAGCCAGAAGATGATATGAGTCATGGGTTCGAGCGATCTCATGATCGGGGCGATCCTATGGCCAAATAGATAAGTCAATAGTTGAATCATAAATAACAAGATAAGTTCGCATAAAAGCTGTGAACAGTTGGTCGCATGTGAGCTGTAAAGTAAACGACTCCATTGCCTTAGGCAAATAATCAATTCATCAATTGCTTACGCTTTAGCGATCATGAAGTTATGCTAGCATTGAGTGTTTAAGAGTGCCTTCACACCTCAATGAGCACGCAGTTCAACTAGTTAAGTGAGTTTATTTTGAGTGTCTCCACGCCCCAGCGAGCCTGCAACTACGCTAGCTAAGTGAGTTTATTTTAAGTGTCTTCACGCCTTAGCGAGCCTACAGCTTAACTGGTTAAGTGAGTTTGTTTTGAGCGTCTCCACGCTTCAATGAGGCCATAGCTCAAATGGTTAAGTGAGTTTGTTTTAAGTGTCTCCACGCCTCAGCAAGCCTGCAGCTCAACTGGTTAAGTGTTTGTCAATTCTTCTTTGGAATGAGCTCTAGGGGGCCTTAACCAAATCAGAGGTCACAATTGGCATAAAATTCTTCACGAAGCTTGAGAAAATTGGCCACATATGAGCTGCGGATACCACCAGTTCTTCGAGACAAAATGTAGAGCAGGGAGAGAAAGAATGACAACGTCAGGCCAAATAGCTTTCAATTTTCAACAAAGCAAAGGGAAAAATGTTCATATTCCTTTGGAAGTTTACAACACATTGTCAATGTATAACCCAGATCGAGCTTCCCGGTTCTTGGCTGGAATTACGTTGAGAAGGCTGGGGTTACTGCCTTGCGGGCTACATCACATAATCCTTTAGTCGTCCCTTTCTGATCAGGTCTTCAATCGCCTCCCTGAGAGCTTGGCAATTTGAGGTTCCATGATCGGCCTCATTGTGATAGGCGCAAAATTCTTCACTATTTCTTCGCCTATAAGGGATCCTAGAGGGTGAGGGAACCCCAAAGTCTTCCCTGTCCCTTTCTATCATGAAGATCCTATCTTGGGAATCTAATAGGACGCTGAATTGCTCGTAATGGTCCAAGTGCTAAGGTTGTCCATTCTTGGACCTTTTGGATTTCTTTGTTGTCTACTTGGTGGAATGATCACCCTACTCTGTGTCACTCTTTTTCTTGTAGTGAGAGGGGCTAACTTTTTCATCCTTCTTGTCAGACCTTTCCGAGTCGAAGGTTTCTTCCCACTTGATCTGCTTAGTAGCTCGCTCGTAGAACTTGGTGAGGTCTTTGACCAGGGACTTATACAGACTCTTGTACAACTTTTCATCTTTACAGAGTCCCATGGAGATGGTGGTCAGCATGGTTTCTTCAGATGGATTCTCCACTAAATTTGCTTTGAGTCTGAATTGGGCAATATAGTCTTTAAGTGACTCATGCTTGCATTGAAAAATCATAGCAAGGTGGCAGGAGGGCACAAGTTGTCTCTTCAGTGCTCAATACTAGCTAACGAATTTCTATTGGTAGTCTTCCCAACTGCCAATTGAGCGAGCTGGGAGGCTTCTGAATCAAGTTCGAGGTATACCCCCTAATGTGGCCGGAAACACTTAGCACTTTACCAAAGGGTCCACTGTTTGCAAGTCCATCTGAACATTGAATGCATCCAGATGATCATAAAGATCGGAATCCTCATTATACAATGGGATTATGGGGACCTTGAGCTTGAGAGGGAGAGTTCGAGTTTCGATCTCCTTAGAAAGTGGTGACCACTTTTCATAGTAAGCTCGATTGCCTAGGGTTCGGAGGCATTCTTCCAATAGGGTTATCTTCTGGAACAGTTCTCCAACTAACGGGTTTTGTGACCTAGAGTGTTGACTGGATGATTACTGGATCCTTTGATCCTTATCATTGCGAGGGCTACGACCTGGGGTCCATTCTTGTGAGGAATGAGCTAGAGAGTTACCTTGGTTTGGGTTATCCAGACATTGAGTTTGCTGCTACTGGAGAATATTCTCAGGTGTTGAGACTTCAGCTTGTCTCCGCCTACCTTGTGCTAACAACGTGACTGCTTTAGTCAATTCTCCTATCATGTGTTCAAGGTTCTCCTTGCGTTGAAGCCATGTTTGCACTCTGTCAGTACCATTAACAATGAGAACCGATTGTACTGAGCTAGCTGGAGGGATACCGGTAGTTGCTTTAATAACAGAAATAGTAGACAAGTCCATTGTTGAGACATGACCATCCGAAGGATGGAGCTATGCATTTGAAGGTCTGGTGGCTCTTGCCTTGGCCATTGCAGCAGGAAACGAACTAGAATCAGGTGAGATCCCCACAGACGGTGCCAAAAATGTTGACGTTGAAATTTGATTCATACGGAGAGCCCAAACTTCAGCCAATGAGGAGGGATTCTTATGGGATCTTTGACTTTTTTTTGGTTTAAATAAGATGAACTAACAAGATACACAAAGAAGGAGGGAAGAGCAGAGAAAGAGACACAGGGTTTAATGTGGTTCGGCCAAATCCGGATATCACCAGATCCTACGTCCATGGTAGCATGTTATTGTGATGGTATTTTTATAGAGATATATCACTCAAGTTTTCTCTTAATATTCCATCAAAGTTTCTGCCTGTCTTTTCAGATCCTCCCCCTTACAGAAGGCTCATCCCTCATATTTATAGAGGAGAGGAGGTTACAATAGTAATTACATATGCAATAAGTATGTTATATTAATATTTATTATACAAGACAAAATATATAGGCTAAATCACCTTTTCAGCTACTGCTTATCTTTTGCAGGCGGGCCCTATTCAATCGTTGGGGTAGAGAATGACTAAGTCTTTTTTCTGGCGAGTACGGGTCGCTTGTCACACTTGGCTGGTCGGATCGTATAATCTGGGATTACACACATTGTTCTAGATAGGAATGTCAAACTTGCTCAGGCGGGGTGCGAATGCGAGCCGGAGACGTCGTCTCGTGGTGCGGACTAAAGAATATAACGGTCTGGGGATTGTTTGAGCCGGTCCTATGTTGCTCTTGGGTTTCTCGTGCCTTCATACAGGACAAACTGATTTTCATATATAACAGTATATCTACAGAAAGGCGGCAGTTGAGATCTGACAATTTGTTGATTACTATGAAACCAAATTGGAATGAAGGAAAAAAAATATCAATACTTTGGCAATATCAAGATGTTGGCAATCCATAGCTACAATTGCAGCCTGCTCATACAAAGTCCACTCTGCATTAAGAGACAAATCCTTATTAGCTGAGTTATTGTATAATAACTCAGCTAATATGCCGTGTGTGTGTGGGATTTTATTGTAGATGTACATATCAAAATAATTACATATCATATTCATCACTTCTTAAAATGCAATTAATCTTCATTTAGGCATTTTTCCAAACACTTGTTGCACATGGCAAAATAGAGCAAACAAATAGTAATAGTAGTAAAACAATAATTCTAGGGTCATTGAACATAAGAAAATCAACAGCCCACAGATTAAGAAATTAGGGGCGTATAAAGGTTGAACATAAGAAAATCAACAGTAAAACAACAATACCAATTTCCATTTTTTCACTGCCAGTCGCAAGACCACGAAGAAGATCCTTATGACAAAACAAAAGATTAGATGAAGAAATTGGGGGCGAGCTCTTAGGGTTCTTGCGAAGATGAAGATCGAATGAAGAAATTAGGTGACAGCGAAGACAAAACAGAAGATTGGATGAAAAAATTGGGGCCAAGCTCTTAGGGTTCCTACGAAGATGAAGACTCGATGAAGAAATTGGGGGAGAGTGAAGATGAAATGGAAGACCAGAAATTTTTATACTTTACCATGTCCTTAACGATGATTCTGAGACAACCATTGGTAAAAATTGTAATTAGCATTGGTTCTGAGACAATCATTGGAAAATTAAAGTTAGTGATAGTTCTGTTAAAAACTACAGCTAACATTTGTTTTTCAAAAGAGTTGAACTCGGCTCACTTGGCTTAGTCATGCCTTTAGCGGCAGTTCTTAATAATTGCTCTTAATGAACTGCCTCTAAATACAAGCAATCAGTGGCATTTCAATGTAATTGCTAAGAAATAACAAATTTTTAGCGATGGTTGTATTAAACCATTGGTAAATAACTGCCACTAAAACCTAATTCTTAAGCCCAGTATATTTAGCGTGTTCTTAGCTGCAATTTAGGTGAACTGCTGCTAAGAACCATTTTTGTAGTAGTGATCTGACAGTGAAAACACTTAACCTCTTAGGAGGTCAAGCTTCCTATGAAATTATTTTATTGTCATTAATTATTTTTTTTTGCCATTTCATCCCTACATTGTTATGTTGTACCAAACATAAAAATGGAATCGAATGACTTAACTATACCAAACAAAATTATGGAATTTTTGTTCCATTTCCATTCCTATTCTCTTGTTCCATTCGTTTCTATGCCATTCCATTCATCCAACCAAATAAATAGTCAATTTTTTTTTATGTATTTTCCCACATAGGTGTGTTCTTTTTGTGATTTTTTTCCTTAACAATGGTGTGTATGTTGGACACTCCACAATACACACTCAGTTATGTTGTTCTAGCACCTGTAAATAGAGAAAATAATACAAAGAGTAATGAGAAATGATTAGTTAGTAAATGACTTAGCGTTGAGATAAGGTATGGGTATCTTACTCTCTTTAAGGCAATTCACATCACCCATAGGAATTTCAATTAATGGTCTCTTGGTGCAGTGGGCATTTGGTGTGTTCTCTCCAGGATACAATAGCCCAGCTCAATGCTAGTTGTTTGTTCTTCAAATCCTGCATATAATGAAGAACATGACTTTCCCCTACACTTTTCTCTACACGAATGTATAAAGTGCACTTATTTATGTGTAAATATTTGATATAAAAGTGTATTTCTTTACATGAATGTATGTAGTGCACTTATTTATGTGTAAATATTTGATATATGTAGAAGTGTGTTTCAAAGTGTATGATTGTAAGGTTTATATAAAGGTGTAGATTGGTAACGTTTTCATTTCCATTTAAATGATTGAAATTCTTGGATTATCTCTATTAAGCACAATAAAAACGATAAAGTGTAACCCCATCAGTTTTCATTATTTAAAAAGTGTAACCTTCAAACAATAACACACAATAAAGATATAGTTGAAAATTACCCATGACAAAACCGTTATTATTTCTTGAAATATATCATAATGCTTTGAAAACATTTAAATAGGAATAAAGAGATATCCGTTATATATTTTTATAATTTTTCTTTTAATGTATTTTATGAAAATATCTATAACAATCCCCTACTTATTTTTATAAAATTGTGTGAGAATAATATTTTAATAGAGATAGATTATTATGCATAGTAAAAAAAATAGCATTGCCTTGAAATATTTAGCAAATGATACATATCTTGATCAAGAGCCAATAGTGGTAACAATGGTCTTATGCCTTGAACTATTACTTTTTAAGGGATACAAAATATGTATCTTGTGTATAATAATCTAGGTGTAAATTATAGCCCTAATACCCACTCTATTATGGCCTTGCACGAATCCTTATTTCATTAGTGCTCCAGAGAATTTAGCCCTAATTCCCATGGAAGTGGTCTCACTTCACACTTACATAAGTAAATGCTATCAAAGGTATTCCAGTAATTACATGACATCCCATTCTTATAGAGTTACAAAATTCATTAAGAGTTAAGAAAACTCATCCTTCCTTTTCATTGTAGGATATATGCATCTACATTATTAAGGACGGATTTGAGTAGAACCACTCTATTTAATATATCTTACATATCAAACTACTCTACAATTCATTCTTCCCCTTGACATACATTTAGATCTGGCTATAGCTTTAGACTTTTCATTTCTCATATACACAAAGGATCTAAGTATTTGTAGTTGTTGACGGTGAAATTTGATTCGTACGGAGAGCTCAAACTTCAGCCAATGGGGAGGGATTCTTACGAGATCTCTAACCTTTTTCCGATTCAAACAAGATGAATCAGCAAGATACATAAAGAAGGAGGGAAGAGCAGGGAAGGAGACATAGGGTTTAACGTGGTTCGGCCAAATTCGGATGTCACCGGACCCTACGTCCACAGTAGCATGTTATTGTGATAGTATTTTTTTTTTCAGAGATACAACACTCAAGTTCTCTCTTAGTACTCCGGCAGAGTTTCTGCCTGTTTTCTCGGATCCTCTCATAGAAGGCCCCTCCCTCATATTTATAGAGGAGAGGAGGTTACAATAGTAATTACATATGTAGTAAATATATTACATCAACATTTATTGTACAAGACAGAATATACAGACTAAATCTCATTTTTTGATTATTGCAGATCGTCTTCTACAGGCGGGCCCCATTTGACCGTTGGGGTAGAGTATGACTTAGTCTTCTGTCTGACGAGTACAGGTCACTTGTCGCACTTCATTGGTCGGATTGCAAAATTTGGGGTTGTGCAAATTGTTCTGGATGGGAATGTCAAACTCGCTTAGGTGGGGTGCGAGTACGAGCCGGAGACTTCGTCTCATGGCTTGGATTGAAGAATACAACGGTCCAAGGATTGTTCAAGTCGGTCCTATGTTGCTCTTGGGCTTCTCGTGCATTCATACAGGACAAACTGATTTTCATATATAACATAAGCCCCCTAACTTTTAGTTCACATTACAGGCTGGGAGTTGAGACTCTTCGATTTCTAATCTATCAAAACTTTCTCCCGAGACTGTCGTTTCATCTACTCTAGGCCATGCTTCTCATAGCACGTGTCCGACAGTTATTACTGAGTCGAACTTATCCTTTTCCAAGGCCATAAATGATGATGGTTAGGGGAATGAATCTGGATTCTTTGATGGAGCTGGCCCTGGCTCTATATAAGGGAAAGACAATCCTTTCTATCACTACACTAAGCAAACCATGGAGTTTCCTGATAAACCATTATTGTTTCCGGTGTTCTAGTCTTCCATAGCGGCATGTATGGTCTGCTGCATAAAGGGTCTGGAAGACTTGGCTTCTCCACTAACATAGGGAGATCTCATACGGATCTTGGATTGCATCCTCTCAGCTTCGCTATGAGGCAATTGTTCTACCGGCCAAGCTCCCAGGGCTTCTTGATTAGCTTCCTTCATAAGGAGCAGGTGGTCGAAGGAAATAAGGAGCTGCAGTGCTGCTGTTGATTGTGCATTGGATGGGAAATTTGAAGGTCTTGGCAGTGCATGAGCTCTATTTAGCCGGAGTACGGTCCTCTGTGGCCGGTCTCTTTTCTTAGTCATAGGTTTTTCCCTTTTGTATTATCATCAGCTCGTATCCAAAGCTTTTTGATGTACATTTGCCTCATTGAGGTCTTTTAGTGAATAAAACTTCAGCTTCTTTCTACAATTTTCTGTTTGTTACTTTTGTTTCTCAAATAAACATTTTGGTTTGAATGATCTATGTGACCTGCACATAATCAGAAGGTAGCATGAGTTACAAATTGGAGCGATTTCATGCTTAGGCCAATCTCATGGCCAAATAGATAAGTTCGCATGAGAGTTATGACTTAATTGAGTTCGCATGAGAGCTACGAAATTAATAAGTGAGCGATCTCGTGCTCGGGCCGATCTCGTGGCCAAATAGATAAGTTCGCATGAGAGCTGCAACGTAATTGAGTTCATATGAGAGCTGTGAAATTTACAAGTGAGTGATCTTGTGCTCAAGCTGATCTCGTGGCCAAATAAAAAGGGTGATTGATCTTGTGGTTGAGGCGGTCTTGTGCCCAAATAAAAGGGTGGCTGATTAAGCGAATCACCTGTTTGAAGAAAAATTAAAAATTAGTAGTTGTATTTAAAATATTTACATAATTTATAAATGAGTACAAGAGTTTAAAAGATCATCCTGATAGTAGGAGATTGCTCTTGCTCATTATCCAATCGGAATGGTCCAAGCTGCTGTCTGGAAGGCTACACAACGTAGTCATGCAAACGACCTCTTTTGATGAGATCCTTTATGATGTCTCTCAGTGTCCAGTATTTTGAGGTAACATGCCCGAACTCATTGTGGTATGCACAAAACTTCCCTCGATTGAGTCTGGACTTGTTGGGAGTCTTCAAGGGTGGAGGTTTTCTGAAGTCCTCTTTGTCTCTTTCCATTGCAAAGATCTTGTCCTGAGCGTCCAACAAGATGCTATAGGCGTTGTGATGACCTGAAAATGGGAGTCACTGGTCCTTGCTTTTCTTAGTGAGTTGGCACTCGGGTCTGTCATTCCTGTTCCCAAGGTTACTCCTCTTCTTGCTTTGAGTTGAGCTACTCGACTCGGACTCCTACTGGTTGAAAGTTTCATCCCATTTGATCTATTTTGTGACCCACTCGTAGAATTCACCTAGGTTGCTAACCAGGGACTTATATAGACTTTCGAAGAGTTTTCCATCTCGACGAAGTCCCACCGAGATGACAGTCATGATAGCCTCGTTTGAGGGCTTCTCGACATTGTTGATCTCGCGCCTGAAGCTAGTGATGTAGTCTTTCAGCATCTCATGCTTACCCTGGAAGACTATAGCGAGATGGCATAGTGGCGCGAGCTACCTTCGTAACACTTGGTATTGATCAACAAACTTTTCTTGGCATTCCTCCCAACTGCTAATGTTGCGAGTTGGGAGGTTCCTGAACCATACTTAAGGAACTTCATCCAAAGTAGCAGGGAACACGCAGCACCTGACTAAGGGGTTGCAAGCTTGCAAATTCATTTGAATGTTGAATAGGTCCAGGTGGTTGTGCAGGTCACTATTTTCATCATACAACGGAATGGCTAGAACCTTGAGCTTGCACGGGAAGTGTTCCTCCATGATTTCCCTAGAGAAGGGAGTTCACTCCCCAAAGTAACCTTGGTCATTTTGACTCTGAGGGTGCTTTTCCAGGTGCTTGACCCTCTAAAGGAGGTTTTCCACCAAAACGTCCAAGCCTCCCTGTCTTTGGCTAGAGACTTGGTGGCTGGGTTTAGTGTTTCAGCCATGTGGATGGCGATGCAGAGTCTACTCTTGGTTAACTTCACTGGAACGCTCAATCTTAGGCATGACGGTCTTAGCCCGCCTTTGCACATTCTGGGCTTGTGCTTGCACCAATGCTGTGACTGTCTTAGCCAGCTCTCCCACCATATGCTCAAGTCTCTCCTAACATTGGAGCTAGATTAATGATCCGTCAGTGCCGTTGGCAGCAGGGACACCAGTAGCTATTCTAATGATAGGAACAGTAGACGAGTCCATTGTCTAGACATGACCATCCGGAGGATGGGGTTGTGCATTTGAAGCTCTAGTGGCTCTTCCCTTGGCCATCGCAATAGAAAATGAATCAGAATAGATGAGATCCCCACATACGGCACCAAAAATGTTGACGGTGAAACTTGGTTCGTACGGAGAGCCCAAACTATAGCCAATGGGGAGGGATTCTTACTGGATCTCTGACCTTTTTCTAGTTCAAACAAGATGAATTAGCAAGATACACAAAGAAGGAGGGAAGAGCAGAGAAGGAGACATAGGGTTTAACGTGGTTCGGCCGAATTCGGATGTTACCGGACCCTATATCCACGGTAGCATGTTATTATGATGGTGTTTTTTTTAGAGATACAACACTTAAGTTTTCTCTTAGTATTCTGGCAGAGTTTCTGCCTGTTTTCTCGGATCCTCTCACAGAAGACCCCTCCCTCATATTTATAGAGGAGAGGAGGTTACAATAGTAATTATATATGCAGTAAATCTATTACATTGACATTTATTGTACAAGATAGAATATACAGACCAAATCTCCTTTTTTTGGCTATTATAGATCATTTTCTGTAGGCAGGTCCCATTTGACCGTTGTGGCAGAATATGACTTGGTCTTCTGCCTGGCGAGTACGGATCGCTTGTCGTATTTCGTTGGCCGGATCGCATAATCCGAGGTTACGCACATTGTTCTGGATGGGAATGTCAAACTCACTCAGGTGGGGTGCCAGTGTAAACTAGAAACATCGTCTTGTGATGCGGACTGAAGAATATAATGGTCCTGGGATTGTTCGAGCTAGTACTATGTCGCTCTTGGGCTTCTCACGCGTTCATACAGGATGAACCAATTTTCATATATAACAACAGTAATTTCACAATAGGTGGTTAATATTTTCCATGCACAATTTTTGTGCCACTAACCTATTTATCTCATTGAATCAATTATTCATTTACAAATAATTTTCGCAGATAATGGATTACTCAATAATTTTACTTAGATAATTTCATAATTATCTACCATCGCTAATGAAATAAAAACAATTTCATTTTAAGAACTTGTTATATTATTATATATATGTAATCCAAAAATAACTCAGCATCATTATATCTTTTTGTACAATAGCATGGGTAAAACTGATTTCTCATATTTTTAATTCCTACAAAAGTCAAAATAAGTTTTCATTATATTATGTGAAGTCAACACTTTCACAAGTCATAATTAATTTTATAATTTGACTTAACATATACCGTAAATTTCGGTGAGGTATTCACAAATCATGTATTCTTCCTTTTTCATGTGTACACAATTACACATGTTCATAAATAATATTTCAAATATAAAAGATCGTTATAATAAATTACAAGTTTATAACTTATGTTCTCATGTAGCCAAAAAGTCACATAATTCATCTTGATTATTTTAATCACAAATTATTGCTATTAATAAATTTTCAACATAATCCAAAAGCATTCAGTGGAATTTCCAGCACCCCCACTATTTACAAAATATGATAAATATTTTAATAGGTTAATTATAAGGATGGAAGATAAAGGGTAGGAAAATTTTTCTTGATCTTTGAGAATAATTCTCATCTAACTTTGCAATATTAATGAATAATATATATGCTCCCAAATGTCACAATATGATCATCAAGGCAAGAAGTACAATTACACATAGAGCCCAAATTGAATAAGTTGTTGTTAAATATCAAGATCTATTCTAAATATGTATTCACCACAAATCAATTTTTCCTTTTATGGAATTGGCTTTTCCGCTTGACACAAATGTAGTAAATGCTCTCTTCCTTGACTTATTCAATACTAATTTTTTAAGAGCAATATATTATCCGACCAACATAAACAAAAATATTTTTGCTTTAAACAATAACTCTCATGCCAAAAACCACCAAAATATACTTTTGTATTGCAAATAATGTTGCCAAATATAAATTATTATCATAACTTATATGGATTCATGAGATTGCATAAATTTCTTGTGAAAATTAAATATATTTTAAAATTTTATGGGTTATACTAAATTTGTGAGAATGTCTTATATATAATAATATTATCAATATATGATTTTTGCTATAAGAGAACACAAGTACAAATATAAAATTCTTGCATATAGCATAAAAGCCAAAAAGTTATAATGAGTAAATACTTTTAAAATTGTCCACGATCCATCCATAACAATGAGTACAAAAGGGTTATAACCATTTTAATCATAGACAAAACAATGTATTTATAGTACCAAGAAATAACAAAATAAAAAAACATAATTATCTCTTTTTATAACCCAAT
Source organism: Saraca asoca (assembly GCA_026873985.1). Classification (NCBI taxonomy): domain Eukaryota; kingdom Viridiplantae; phylum Streptophyta; class Magnoliopsida; order Fabales; family Fabaceae; genus Saraca; species Saraca asoca. The sequence goes on from JANHAO010009579.1 coordinate 13,259, forward strand.
AGCATTTAGTTCACTCAAAAAGCATTGATTTATGGAAACTTTTAAAATCACATATCATATGTTTATTAAAATTGAAAGAGCAAACTATTCTCCTATCCTGATTATTATACTTATGAGGTATGAAGAAATATAATCATATGAAAAGTCATCAACTCTACATACACATCGACACACATGTGATAAATATCATTAAACCATGAAGCTATATAATTAAGAGGGAAAAGAAAAAAAATGGACGCATTTTATGGTTTAAATTATCAACTTAAAAGAATAAAAGATCAATAGAATAAATTCTCAACTTCATCTTTTATGTGATCATTCTTTTATTAATTTCAAATCACTTTATGTATACGAGCAAATAAACACAAGATATTAAGAATCATGAAACACTTATTTAATTTATATAGTACATGCATCATTTTCTATATGATATTTTTGGCCAATCAAGAAACATAAACTCTTATATATAGGCCAAAAAATGATGGTTGGATTTACCGCCATTTGATTACTGGTTAACATAATAATATTCTATTAAACATACCTTTAAAACATAACCTATATGTTGGGCTAAAAATTTGGTTACATGGCTATTCACTTCTTGCCATGGAAAGGTTTATATATCTTCATTTCCTTGCTTTGTGATGTTAGGTCATAAAAGAGTAATTAATTGTAATTCAATGGTTATAGAGCCTTCTATCCATTGGTCACACCTAAAAGAGGATGATATACCAACTAACCTAATAAAACTTATAATTTTTTTTTTAAATAAATTTTAATGATTGTTGAATCTAAAGAACTTCACTTTTGCTATTTTTTTTAGACATAAAAGTATAAATTACTTTTCCTCCATATGTCACTTTTTCCTTTGCAGAGAAAATATAGAAATTTACATACACACGTTCATACTAATTAATTTATAAAAAAATAATAGGAAACAAAAGGAAACATACTTTTTCTTTTATAAATATGCTTGAGCATTTATTGATAAAATCAAATATATCAAACAATAAAAAGAAATGAGATAAAATATAAGCCATATGTCATAAATAATATATCTTATAATCTAGCATGGAATAAAAATATGGAAAAAGTCAAAAATTGATATAGACATTTTTAATATCATAAAATAATAGTATGTGAACAACCTTAATATTGTTGTTTCCATGGATGAATTAATTAAATAATATAAATTTTTATACTAAACATGCTAGCATTAAAACAAACAAATAAATAAGATATAAATAATATCTCATAAAAAATATAGAATGATAAGTTGAAAAACTAATCTTTATGGATATAGTTTGATAAATATGTTGATTCCATTATTTGAACTGAATTATCTTAAAATAAAATTATTATTCTAGCATATACAATAATACGAAGGATAACGAGAAATGATTAGTTAACAAATGACGCGTGGCGTTGGGATGAGACAGGACGATCTTGCAATGGTCTTCTGATATAGTGAATTTGTAATGTGTATTGTGTGTTTAAGTGTAAATATTTGAAAAATGCAGAAGTGTGCATCAAAGTTTGTGTTTAGAAGATTTACGGAGACATAGATTAGTAACATTTTTATTTCCATTTAAATGATTTAAATTGTTGGATTAACTCCATGATTAAGCACCCCATCAGTTTTTTTCATTCAAAAAGTATAACCGTCACACAGTAGCACACAATAAAGATGGAGTTGAAAATTACTTATGACAAAACCGTTGTTATTTTTTGAAATATACCACAATTACATTAAAGCATTTATATGACAATAAAAAGATATCCGCTACACATTTCCATAACGTATTTTATTTAACAGGTTGATTCAAGTCTTCTGAATATTTCTATTCCTCTTGTATTTCGTATCCTTTGCTAAGGAAATCGAAATATTTCAGTTGTATAGACCGAATCGAAACGATTTTTGCTTCTTGGTGCTACGATGGTTGAGGTTCTGTTCGAAGATATCTTTAGGGTGGAAGCAGTAAACCCAGATGATAAAAACAAAGTATTTAGTAAAGGTGCTATTTTTATAGCTTCCTGTTTACGTTTTTTTCATAATGTTCATTGTAATGTCGCTTGAATTGTTGTGGTTCCTGAATAATGATACAAAATCATTGTGTTAATGTATTTGTAGGGTTTAAGAAATCATGTATCATGCTCTATTTAAAAAAAAAAAAGAAGAAGAAGGAGAAAAGAAATTACATAACTTGTTTTGACTCGAATTTTCGTAGAGTCAAATTTATTGATATTAAGGATCAATCAGTGCACCTTGCTTTATAATTCATCAAAGGAACCCGTTGAAATTCACTTAGGAGTTAGGACTGTGTAATATCTTTTAGCAATGTGGGCTTATATTAGTTTTATTGAATTTACACCAATTATAGGTGGATATGTGCCTGTTCTCTATGATATTTTTTTTGAAAATGGTCTATTTCTTTCTTTCTTTCTTTTTTTGGGTGATGAAAGTGGTCTAATTTTGAAATTATGTATACTGCTGTCTGCAACTGCCTAGTGTTTTATTAGCTGGGTTAATAATTTTTGTAGAGTACTTGATTATGATTCCATGAAGATCAAACTGGTGGCATCCTCTCTAAGTTATAGGCTGTAGTCAGTTATGAATTTCTGCATTTGTTATGTGGTCTTCTCAAAATGCTTCTTGTTGTAGAATAGATTGTTCGTTTGTGGGCAGAATTAGTCTTTAAAAATTAGCTGCCTTTTCAACCATTTCAATAAACCGTGTCGCCTTCTATGGTACATCTCAATTATCTGGGGTCTGTTACCTGTGCTTTCATCACTCCTTATAAACTGTATGGATTACTTGATCACTGAAATTGTTTTCTCATGATATAAAGTTCTTGTTCTTTGTAATTCAATCTAATCCTTTTTATCTGTTTCTGTAGTGATTCGTATTGAAGCAAAAAGTGAAAGGTTTGATATTTTCATGCAGCTAGACATCAACTCGGAGATGTATCCTTTGCATGCAGGTCAGAAATTTGCTCTCTTGCTGGTTCCAACACTTAATCCAGATGGAGCACCAGACACTGGCTATTATATTCAGGTAATACATCCGTTACATTTTTCAACGCGCCCTTCTCATTTCACTTGGGAGGATTAATCCTGCATTTTCCTTGCAAACTTTTCCTCTCCTTTTCTTTTCCAGGGCAATCAACAATCACTGGCTGACAACTTTGAATATGTTATGTATGGGAAACTTTACAGAATTTCAGAAGGTTCAGAGCGTGAAAAAGCGTATGTAGTTTTTTCCCACACACATTTTATTGCCAGCTTTAAGTTAAATTGCAAAAAAAGACAAAAGGAATCTGTTATTAATTGCTATAGTTACTATTCATTCTGCCTGTCTTGCTGATTCTGCAAGTAGAGGCCAGTTACTGGGCATGTGTAGCCTTTTCTCTTAGAAGTTCAGAACAGAGAACTGCTGTTACATTTGTTTGGGATTGATCCTGCAGCACAAATGGTTCATTTTTGCTTAGTTTCTATATTGGCAACTGTTGGATGTTGTTTCTAAATAGCAGCTCATTACTTCATCAGATGATCCTATAATGTGATAGACGACGTATCTTGCAATCATTTATTTTTCATGTTCCGGTTATATTTCAATCTGATATCCGTGGCCTTCTAATTGGGTTGCCTTTGTCTGTAGGGAGATAAATATTTCATTTGGAGGGCTTCTAATGATGCTGAAATGTGACCCTTCTCATTGCAACAAGTTTGAGCTTGATCAGAGGTTGTATCTTCTGATGAAGAAAGTGTGAAATGCAAAATTGTAACTTCAAACTTAGGAGGGAGAATTTTATCCAACTTTGGACCTGATACTGTGGAAATGTTATGAATAATTAAATACTTGAAATGTCTCCCTGATTGTGGACAGTTGGAACCGAATATTCGGGTGATTTTATGAGCATTCCTGGGATGTCTGTGTGCTAATTCTCCAAATAGATGCTTTTTCTCAAACCAAATATGTGTTTCTCTCCGTAAGTTGTTCAAACAGAGCACTCCTATTGACTGTTAATTATACATGTGTGAACAGTATATTTTGTTTGGGATAAAAATAATAAAAAAAATCTGAATTTCATTTTATTTTTTAGTTTATATCATTTTGAAAAAAATTGTTTAAATAGATAATAATCCTTTTTTTTAGTTGTCATTTATTTTCATTTTATATATCTAAAAAATTAAAAAAAATAAAGGATAAAAATATTAAAAATATATATATATTTTTTAAATTTATCATTAATTTTTTGAATAAGAGTAGTCTAATTTATTTATTTTTTGTTTTATTTATTATTAGAGAGAGTTCATCCTTCATTGATTAGTTATCTTTTAATTATTTTTTTAGAAAAGACAAGTTAAAAAAGATATAGAAAAAGGGTTTTAGAGATGAGATACCACAACCCTAGCTTCCACTCATAGAATCTCTCTAAGCATCTATGAATCAGAGTAATTGTAAGCTTGTTGGACCAAAATCCGTTGTTTTCATCTCCAGAAAACTTCCCCAACAGGTACGTTTATTGACTTCCTTTTGTGCTTTATTTTTTCGTTTTGTTTTTAAGCTAATTAGCAATAATTATTCTATGCTCATGTTCATGGTATTAATTATTCCCTAACACCGTACATGCCAGAGCCCTCATCCCCGTTTCCCTCACGTCGTTCTTCTCTAACCACAACCCTAGCTTCCACTCATAGGAATCTCTCTAAGCATCTACGAATCAGATTAATTGTAAGCTTGTTGGACCAAAATCCGTTGTTTTCATCTCTAGAAAACTTCCCCAGCAGGTACGTTTATCGACTTACTTTTGTGCTTTATTTTTTCGTTTTGTTTTTAAGCTGATTAGTATTAATTATTCTATGCTCATGTTCACGGTATTAATTATTCCCTAACACCGTACATGCCAGAGCCCTCATCCCCATTTCCCTCACATCGTTCTTCCCTAACCACAACCCTAGCTTCCACTCATAGGAATCTCTCTAAGCATCTACGAATCAGAGTAATTGTAAGCTTGTTG
>JANHAO010009580.1:0-18264 GCA_026873985.1 Saraca asoca
TTCACTTGTAACCAATTATGTGTATATCTAACTCTATTTTTCAGGTGCATACAAACCACCAGATCAATCGAGCCATGCGTAAAGTAGGAAATAAAGCAATTTTATTCATTAAATGACCTCAGCAAGGCATGTTTATATCAAAAAGCTCTGAACACAAAACAAGGTAAGATACATTGTGAAACCCAAAAGCACAAGCTAATTGAGAAGTAGAAGGGGTGCCGTAAAAAAAAGGAGGGGAAGAAGGCAACCGTGGATGGTCATGTTTTGAGAATAGCACGCCGCTATTTTCCTTCAAATGCATAATCAGCGATAGTGCTGCATCTCGTCTACCTTCGACCGCCTGCACCTCTTGAAGAAGCTAAACCAGGAAGCCTTAGGAGCTTGGTCGATTGAACAATTGCCTCACGGCGGGGCCGGGAGGGTGTAATCTGGGATCCACATAAGATCCTTCCACGTTATCGGATAAGACGATTCTTTCGAATCACATATGCAGTAGACCATACACGCCTCAGTGAAGGACCAAAGTTTTGAAGATGGTTCATCAGGGTAATCCATGGTTTGTTGTGAGCATTAAAGCTAAAGGATGGCCTGCCCCTTAAATAGAGCTAGGAACGGGTCATTGATACATCCGGATCCATCTCCCCCAACCACACGCATTAATGGCCTTGAAAAAGAATCAGCTTAAATGCAGTCATAATTACCAGATGCGCTTCGATAACAACAAAACCTAGGGAAAGGGAAAAATGACAGTTCAAACTTTTGACCAGTTGAAATCGGGGCGGCCTTCAAACTCCCAGCTCACTATGCAAACTGAGAGTTAGGGGGTTATGTTGTATACTAAAAATGAGTCTCAAAAGATGAGCCCCCGAGAAAACGAAGACCAGTTCTCGCGACCCAGCGAGGAGCTTTTGGGAAGCTTCACTTGAGATAGTAGAAAGTGGTAACCGATGAAATAAAGCGCCAAACCTTGCCTCGCTTGTCACGATACAACGGCGTTGTGAGACACGGCCCGAAGAATCATATCCTAGCGACAACGCGACCCAGCGATAAAGGCTTAAGGGTCAACCCGGTAATAATAATTGGTCACTTTAGTCGCACTCGTTTCCTCGTTACAACGACCCTCACGGCACCTCCAAAGCAAGGAACTCTTGATTGAGACAGCAAAATATCTTGCCTGACACGGTAACGGCTATAGACCCACAAACTGGCCTGGAAAGCCTACTTCCACAGTCTATATGTCGCAAATAGCCAGATTATAGTCTTTTCATTATCTTTTCTCATTTATTTGATGTAATACAACTGTAGTTTGTAATTAATGCAAGATGCTCACCCTTCCTCTATAAAAAGGATTGCGTTGTTAGCAAGAGGGGGGACTAATCTTGGTTAGCAGAAATCCCTCAGAAGTTATAATAGAAAAATCTTCACCGTGGACATAGGGTACAGTAAACCTGGATTTAGTCGAACCACGTAAAATCAAGTGTCTTCCCTCATATTCTTTAAACCACATACTCTGTTACTTTATTTTTACACACCAACAAACCCAGAATAGGCTTGGGATCCCAAAGAATCCCCCGTTAGCCAGAATTTGGGATACAACCAAAATCCAATATCAATAGTAGAAAAGAAAAATGGTGCACAGACCCTACTAGAGCTTTGGATCAATGTCCCCAGAAGCAAGGAGTATGCCTGCATGTTTCAAGAAGAACACCGAAAAAATTGATTCAAATAACAATCCCAAATCTAACTCCATCAACTTTATAATTCAAAAAATAGAATAAATTGATTCAAATAATTATTATTACAACTAACCATCAGTAACTTGCAACTTGTGATGGAGGAGGACAGCGATGCTCAATACTTTCTCACTCTGCAACCTGTGACAGTATAGATGGATGGCCGAACGGGGTTGGACGACAAAGGAAAAAGGAAGGAGGAGGGGGAAAGGATGGTGAATAGGGGAGGAAGATAAAGCATGGCTTCCGGTGGACATCCATGGCAGACACCGATGGAGCAAGACGACACGAGCGACACGATCAAGAAGCTCATGAACCAGCGATTAGCTTTTGGAATGAATAAAGCTTCATGAATTTTTGGGAGTGGGTATTGAAGAATAGATGGACCAGATTTCTCCCAAGCAAACGGTCAAGATTTGCTTCAGGATTTGATGACATGGCACATTCTTAGCTGAAGGATGCATCTGGTGGCTCCCATTGAAGGCTGAGCAGCCGGTTCCCTTATGTATTATAGATGAATCTCTCTGAACATATGCATAACTTCTTGCAGTTACTGCGATGATTGTCTTTTGCTCTACTTATATAAATGCCTAGTACTAGCTTAACTAAGGGTTCCAAAATAAGCATCGAATCTTTAAGTGATCAGCTATTATATATTTTACGTGAAAGATCCTTCTTGGAAATTATAGTATACTTTGATAATATAAAAATCGAATAAATCAACATGACATGCAATGTTTTTTTGTTACACAAAAAATAGCCAAAAGGAGAAAGAAAAATTAAATAGGAAATGAATACCATTTACCTATATGTCATGGATTGATAGCTCAATAGTCAAGACGTGCGGTGTTTAAATATTTACCACTTGAGGAATAAGTCAGTTAACTGATTAATATACCATCCAAGCTTGAAAATAACTGGCAAACACATAAACATAACACAATCAGGACAATCATAAGCAAGTAAGCATAGCACATAGGTAACCAACAAACACAGAAAGGTAATGCAACTCATGCAATGTGGGTAAATGTGACCAAAAATAGATAAAAGTAAGGGATAATATAAATTGAAAAGAAACTATTTCTTTCACTCATAATATACCTTATTACATAGTTTAGACTATGTAGAGAGGCACCAAGCCATATACTTTAACTTCTAAACTAGTGTCCTAGTGCCCATTAAGAGTCACGGAGCACTCTCCTAATTAGTATTCTAAGTCAAAGGTCTGAAGGTAAAACTAGAAACACTTCTTGTGGGTTGACATAAGGTCTTTTCTCATAACTTGAGAAGGATTTTGTGTGCCATCTTACATCAATACGAAGTTAAAAATCTAAAGATCACAACCATGTGCTTATCTACTTATACTGGACAAGTTATCTTGGGTAAAATTACATAAATGCCCTAAAATGGGAGAAAACTGAGTACATAAGTTGATTGCTTTCAAATTTGTGCCACATGACCTCCATACCATGTTTGATTTTTCCACCAATTTTCATGTAAAATCTAGCATGTTTGCCTATTAAACTTGTTCACAAGGATGACTTGTGACATTCTTCCATTAGTATCTTCAATCTATTCACTTAAGCTCTACCATCAACTTCTCATAGCTTGTCTATGTGTACATCATGAATGAGCAATAGTTTTCAGCACTTCAGCTTAACATGGCTCATTGAAAGTCTTCAATTTGTTTCACTTCACTTCCTTTCTCAACTTTCATTTGCTTGTTTCTCTAAGCTTGTCTTTGACTAAGAAAGGGTTCTGCCTCAACAGCTTCTTAAACATGTCTCAAACACTCAAACTCGAACATGACACTCACTTGGTGTCCCCTACCACGGTTAATAGGGTTGAACATAGAGCTATTTGTCTCTCTTGTTTTAGCTACATATGCCTATGCTCTCAAAGGTCGTTGCTACTAGTTCCTCTTGTGATTGAAAAATGACACTTTCATAGTAGTGTCAGCAAAAGGTCATTGCCACAAATTAATCCTTGTAACTAAGTGAATTGCATACAAGATCACAAAATATTTGTTCAACAACTACAATCTCAACACCATTTGGATATATATACACATGCCTACTAACATCACAATAGGCTCTTCGTGATGGATTTGCTTTTACAAAACATCCTACTAGATGTGGCACCTTGTTGATGAAACCCATGCTTTCTAGTTTGAACAAACAAAAAGAAACTTCCTTCACTACCATGCTGATTGGGACCCCGCTGGCCTACATAGCTTATTGTGGCAACTCCTCATTGGGACCTACCTTTGCATATTATCTTCTTGCTACTCGAGGGGCCTTAAGAGATGCATTACCCTAACCTAGTGTAAGGCTTACCCTTATCGTCAGAATCCTCGATATCACCCTTGTGCTTCCTTACTCCTTCTCTTGGAGTTTAGCTTGCAAAAGATTTAGAGTAGACTTTTATGGGCATTCCACTACCTTGCGAGGCTTGCAACATAAGAAACAAGATAGGGTTTTTGACTTCATATTATTGTTAGAGACTCATGACAAAGTTGAACTTTGGGATTGAGAAGATGATCCATTGCGCTCTCTCACTCTTGGACTTGCCACTCTTACTCCACTAGCTTTTATTTCCACTAGAAAAATGTAAGGCACCACCCTACAACTTTATGCTAAAATGGAATCCAGTGTTGTAGTTAGACAAAAGCTCTATCCCAGTTACTACTTTCATAAGGCTTTGGACCCTCTTCTTTTTCAATTCCATGGCAGCTTCCTATGAGAGACTGTCAACAAAGTAGAAGAGCTTATCCTTCTCATCATGTCATGGATGTCTAACATAATAATTGTGAACTTTTTCCCAGAGGCTTGGATTGAGCTTATCTATCTTAACTTTCTTAGCTTATGCTTGGCCAAGTAGTCAACATTCTTAGTATAGAAGTGCATTTTAAGTTCTTGTTTGAGCTTTTCCCAAGTACCAATATGGCACCTTTCCTTTTTAAGCTCACAGTATTTGGTCCTCCAGTAGACCTTGGCACAGTCTATGAAGAACATGGTAGCCTTCTTTAGCTTAGGATCCTTTGAATCTATGCCTGAAGCCTAAAAGTATTGATCTATGTTGAATGTGAAATTCTTGAGCTTTTTGGCATCCCTTCCTCCCGCATATGGCCTAGATTTAGGGACTTTCACTTTCTACTTTTATGCTTGGCACCACCTTTTTGCAAGCTGCTCCCCATCACCAACACTATGACTTTCATTGTGGTTGCCAAGTCACCTATCTCAATCCAAAAAGCCACTACAACATCCTGCACTTTGCTAGTAAAGGCCTTGACAATGTCCCCCAAATGTCATGGACTGGTTGCTCTATAGTTAGAACATATGGGCTTAGACACTCACCACTTAAGGAATAAGCTAGCCAACCAATCAATAAACCACCTAAGCTTGGAAATAATGGTTCAGACATATAAGTATAACATAACTAGGGCAACCATAAACAAGTAAGCATACATGTAGGTAACCAACAAACACAGAAAGGCAATAATGATGCAACTTATGCAATGCAAGCAAATGCAGATAAATGTAGTAAAAAATAAATAAATATAACCAACAATATAAATCAAATATAGGCTACTTTTTTCATTTATAATATGCCTTATTATATAGTTTGGAGTGTATAGGAGAGGTACCAAGCTACACACTTTGACCTCTAGACTAGTGCCATAATGCTTACTAAGGGTCACTGAACACTCCCCTCTAAAGAGCATTTTGAGCCTAAGTTCTAATGGTAAGACTAGACATACTTTATATGAGTTGACATAAGGCCTTTTCTCATAAATCTTAAAGGATTTTGTGCACTATCTTATATCAGTGTCAAGCTAAAAATCCAAGAATCATAAGCATGTATTGATCTACTGACATTGAACTACCTTAGGTAAAATTAAATAAATACCCTTAAAATGGGAGAAAAATGAAAAATAGTACAAAAGTTGGATTGCTTCCAAATTTGTGCCATAAAACCTCCATATCATCCTTGATTTTTTCATCAAGTTTCATGTAAAATTGAACATATTTGCTTGTTGAACTTGTTCACATGGTTGACTTATGACATTATGTTAGGAAAGAGAAGCATAACTTGTTAGCCTTGCTAAGGAGATTTTTAGCATTGCTATCATACTTTCTTCAGTTTTGATGTTGAAAAATAATTTTGATTAATATCACAATCTGACCATCTATTTAGTGTTTGTTATTTGATTACAGGATTAAAGTTAAACCTAATGTTATTCAAGAGATCCGCCTTTTGATATAGCAATTTTATTGTATTAATTAGGATTTTTTTGTAAGTGTGATCTAATATATATTTGATCCAAATAAGTTTCTTAAATAAGTTAAGGTAGAAATAAATCACTTGAAAAGAGTTTTTCTAATAAAGTTTTCAAATACTCTTTCACAAGTGCAATTTTTATAAAAACTATTTTTCATTGTGTGAATCAATTCATGAATCAATTTATATTGAAAATCTTGTAAAATGAACATGAATTGATTCATGAAGAATTGTTTTGAAAAGTTATTTTCACCAAAGGTTAGGAATTTTTTACAATCAATTAAGTAATTGATTTATGACTTGTTCACATGATAGTGTGAATCAATTTACACATCGATTCAGTCATAAAGTTCTTGATGATATTCATAAATGAATCGATTCAAAAGTTAGTAACCACTTTAAATCGATTCACGATTTAAAAGTTAGTTATTTTTTAAAAGTTAGCTGCCACACTATAAATATTACCTAACTTTACTTTAAAACTAATAATAAGTGTGAAAAACTGAGAGAAAACAAAGCAAAAAAACTAATCTATCTCTACCTCAACTATTTTCATCAAGTTGAATCAGTCTTAGATCAAATAGAAGAAGAACACACATTAGATAATTGAGATCCATATCTCAATTCAAGTAATTGTATTTTCTATCTTGAAACTTTGTTTTTGTTTTAGATTTCTAGGGTTTAGAAATCTGAGATGCAAAGGGAGATGTTGATTTTTCCTATGCATCTTCTTTAATTGTGAGGTTGAGTATAGTTATTAGAAGGTGTAATGATTTTTTGTATCTAAACTAGTTCTCAAGAGCTTGGTGAATTCTTGTGTAGCTGGTTCTCAAGAGCCTAGTGAAATGTGTTTAGTAATAAAAAGGACCATCCGGTTGAGGATTTGGTTAGAGTGGACATTCACTTCAATTGTGGTTTCAATTGAAGTGGAACCACTTTAAAAATTATGGTGTTCTTTACTTTACTTCATTTAATTTTCATTAGCACATATTATCTTTGATAAATTATATTGCAATCTAAATTAATCTTAAACAACTGATTCAAGCTTTTATAACAAGTCATTACATTCTTAAAATAAACTCTGATAATTTTCTTTAAAAAATTCAAAAGAAAATTCAAGACTTCTACTGAAATTCAAATAGAATCCAACAATAAGGGACCAAGATAGCTCTCCAAACAGATTTAAAATATCTAGTAGCCTGGGGATCTTAATGCTCTATATGATGATCTTACATCTATTGCAATACAAGCCTAATATCTTGAGCCATAACCTGAAAATGCAAAGAAGCTAATTTGGGATGGTGGATAGCTCTTTCAAGCACTTGATTTGGGAGAAGTACCATGTAATGTAAGTATGCTACTTTTCCTTGGGGTCTTAAAATGTCTCGGATGGCCCACAGAACTATTGATTGAGAAGGTAGCAATTTCCTTTGTCTGAATATTCTTGCTAGAATTATAAATGATTGCTTTCTAATAATAAGCCTAATATCTTGAAACTTTCTTCCCCTGTCCCTACTAGTTACCATTTGGAATAAAAGCTGTCATTTTAAAATGTTCTTTAGCTGATGATTTGGTTGAGGTAGAGTTGATATGAATAGTGGTCTATTGTAATTAGTCTAATTTGAGGTAATAATCAAAGATTCCTTTATCCATTGAGTGATCAGGACTATGGTTGATCTTGGATTAGGTTGAGCGTACTAGAATCTAACCATATTTCTAGCATACCATATTGCATACAAAGTAATAGTAATACCTAGTAGTGAGTTTTCTGTGAATATGCTGATGAGTTATCCCCTAATGCAGACATGCTTTTAGCTTGTGAGTGACATCATGTGGATGAATAAAAGAGCTTCTTATAGACAAATTAGAGCCAAACCACACTACTCTGGCAAACTCACAACTAAGAAATAGACATTGTTCATCTTTATCAGTTTGATGACACATTTCACAAAGGAGAGGTACTATAACATGTTTGTCATTTTATAGTAATAAAGTTCTTAACCTTTATCTTTTGTTTGAGTTGAATCGAAAAAACTTATCTATGCCAATCTTAATAAATTTATAATACTTAATTTTTCCATCCTTTCTCCAAATATTAATCATTAGAACAAAAAAAAAAAACAAATCCCTTTATCTTGTAAAATAGATGTTGGCATCATCCAAGTTTAATAAATAAAAATCTGAATAGAAATCAAAAGATCTAGTTAATGTAATAATAATCTATTGATATACACACAAAAATTAATTTAAATTTATAAGATGTGGTAACTAGTTGAAAAATACTAGTAAGTCACACTTTTTTGGATGGTATGTGGATGTGCTAAAATTTGAATAAGTAGCTCATTACTTCATTTGATTTTTCATGAACTTTCTAAGCAAGATAAAAAAAGATTAACAATAATATTATTCATGATTTATATTCTTTTGTTTGATTTATTTCTTTTTCAAAATTAATTACAAGTATTAGTAATCAGTATGAGAAAACAACCTAAAAATAATCAATTACAAGTACCGATAATCAGTTAAAAAAATATAAATTAGACATTAATTACAAGTATCGATCTTAATAAATTTATAATACTTAATTTTTTCCCATCCTCTCTCTAAATTTTAATAATTAGAAGATAAAAAAAGACCCCTTTATCTTGTGAAAATTTATGTTAGCATCATAAAAGTTTAATAAATGAAAATTTGAATAGAAATCAAAAGATCTGGTTAATGTGATAATAATCTATTGATATCCCACAAAAATTAATTTAAATTTATCAATTTAATAATATGATTATGTACTACGAGATGTGGTAACTAGTTAAAAAAATATTAGTAAGTCACGCTTTTGTAAATGATACATGTATGTGCCAGAATTTGAATAAGTAAAGCATTACTTCATTTGATTTCTCATGAACTTTTGAAGCATGACGAAGAAGATTAACAATAGCATTATTCATTTTTATATTATTTTTGTTTGATCTACATCTTTTTCAAAATTAATTATAAGTAGAGTAAATTACTTTGGACTCTTTTGTAGTTTGCCTAAATTACATGGACCTCCCTTATACTTCCAAAATTTACTCATTATTCCTTTTTGATAGAATTATTAGGAACATACCCTGAATATTATTTACTTTTATTTTTGTTTTCATTTCATTAATTGTAAATTAAAAAATAACAAAATTATCCTTTTATTTATATAGTTGACCAAAAAATCTTCATTTTATAGCTGATCTTTGCCCTAACCCTCACTCTGCTCTGCTCCTCCGATTTTCTTCATTGTGTTGTGGCTTCAATTTGCTTCGCCGTGCCCTAGCCCTCAGAACACTGAACCACATCCTTAAGGTACAATTTATTTTTGAGTTTTTTTTGTTCTTTATTTCACTTCATAGTTAGGTTTAAATAAGATTCCTTCACAATTATATCAATTTGATACAGTATATTTTCATGTATTTTAAGGATTAATTTGGTGTTTGACATTTAAATTTGTCCTTCACAATTATGTTTGATCAAAGTTTGATCTGTATTTTCCAATGCTAGTTCATATTTCTAGTCATATGTTCCAATGCTAGTTCATATTTTTTTATGTTACTTTCCAATGCAGTTAGTGTTTGACGTTTTGAGTGTGCAAGTGTTCATATTTTTTTTACACATTTCTGTGCATTTTCCAATGCAGTTGTTCTTTAACATTTTGAGTGTGTAAGTGCTCATTTTTTTACCCAATGCTATTGGTGCTTTTACTTCTATCAGAATGGATGATTTTTACTCCTTATACATCTGATTCAAGGGAAACTAGCACATTATACATGGTGTGGACCTTAGCAGGTACAACTATTTGGATTTGGTTGATGACTTGAACAAATTTGTGTTGTGTGAGATTCTAGCAAAGTTACTTTCACTTATTGTATTAGGTGTCTTGTTCCAACTACTAGCAATCAATATGTAGTAATTAGGATTGATAATGATGTGTTGAATATGTTTGCTATGTATGTTGGTAGTATTGCTATTTATCTTGACATTTTTTATGTGATCATGGTTATTCCTATCTTGCAATCTATGGTCTTAGATGTTAATAATGTGCCTCTGTATAAAGCCTAAATCCACATAAACCAACAATAGACCCAAGGCTAACCCAAGCTACATGCCACACACAAGCCATGGGCCCTACCTAGGCCACAACCCCACCCAAGCCACGGGCCACACCCAAGCCAACCCTGAAAACCTAAAATAACCTACCCCAGTTTGACTTATCAGATAACAACTGTGATGATAGTAGTGATGTACTAGATAGTGAAGATATAAAGTTACTGTTTGATGATGATTATGTAGAGGCAAGGGCAGGTGGCCTCTTTTACATAGATTTAGATATCGAAGTTATGGAGTACAAGGGGTTAGAAGATATAGAAGATATCTTAGTAGTAAAGAAGAAGAAAAAAGTGATGAAAGTGTCTCAAGTGCTAGTAGTAAAGAACTAGCAGTTCTATTAGATGGTGGCTTTAGTTTTGCTAGTGAGAGTGAAGATGAAGAAAAAGTTGTTGATCTTAATAGAAAATTAAAGGAAAAGTGTTTACCTACTAAGAGAATGGAAGAGTCCATTTTAAAGAGAACCTGATTTTTGGTGATGTGAATGCATTTAGGATGGTGTTTCAAGACTTTTTTGTATAAGAAAATTTTGATGAGATAAGAAAGAAGAATGAAAAAGTAAGGGATATTGTGATATGTGTAGGGGAAGCTTGTCCATGGAGAATACATACCTCTTTATTGCTTGATGGGGTAGCATATATGGTGTAGTCATATATGGGTGAACTTACATATATCAAGAGCAGTTAGAGGACTAATGCCATATCCACTTAAAAGGGCCATTTGGAGGGTTTTTACTAGTGGCCATATCAATGGATACAAATAATAGATTATTCCAAATTGCATTCATGGTTGCTGAGAAAGAGATTGAGGACTCTTAGGGATACTTGGTAGACTATTTATATGAAGCTATAAGACTTGACAAAGAAGATAATCTATTGACCTTTATGAGTGACAGACAAAAGGTACTTAAACTAATTTTTTTGTTTAAATTAACATAAATTGTAAATTGTTTATATGATTCCTAGCATAAATTTTTCTAGCCATTCATCTTTAGGGGCTACCTGATGTTGTGAAAAAATTTTAGCTAAATGTTTGGCATAAACATTACTCAGAGCATTTGCTACATAATTTCAAGACAAAACACCCACTTGTTATACTAAAGGACTATTTCTGGATGGCAATAACAACACCTAACCCATTCATGTTCAAGAAAGCCATGGAAAAAATTTAGAAAATTGATGATGGTGCATATAAAACATTGAATGACATTCTAGTTGAAAGATGGAGCAGCCATGCTTTTCATTTTTATGCAAAAAGTCCTCACATTACCAACAATGTATATGAGTTTTTCAATTCATGGACCAACGGACTTAAAGACAGACCCATATTAAGCTTGGTAGATGGTCTGAGATGTAAAATCATGAAGAGTTATCATAGAAAATATGTAAAACGATGCAGATGGAGTCATAAGGTGGGTAAGAGAATTGTGGATGAGCTTAATGAAACAATAAAGGATTATGCTCATTGTAAGGTCTTTGTCATTAGAAGAAACCAATCTGAGGTCAGATATGGGTTAATAAGATTTGTATTGCAATTGGATAAGAAAAAGTGTAGTTGTAATGCTTGGGAAATAAGTGGACTACCTTATAAGCATGATGCAACCTATATTCTGCATAACCATGTGAATATACAAGACTATTGTCATCAATTCTACCATGCACAAATGTACGAATAAACATATTTACACATTGTCACCCTTTTACCTTACCCTAACACACTAGAGGAAGTTAAGTTGTGGCCGCCCCCATTGACAAGGCTTGCTAGTTAACCAAGAAAGAGTAGGAGAAAGCAAATGGATGAAAGGCTAGCCTCATCAAAGGCAAAAAGATCTGCTCCAGCCAGGTGTAGCAATTTTAAGCAACTGGGTTATAACTCAAGAGGCTACTAAAGAGACCCTATCCAATTGAAACGTCCAAAGACCAAAAAGGTATTTCTCATAATGAGAATGAAAATGATGCATATTTTTAAACATTGAATTTGCTTCCTTGTATTTCATATTTTTTTATTTGCAGGTTGTAGCTTCCACATCAACCCAACAAAGTGTTATGCCTTCAACTCATGTGACAAGGTTAAAAGTAGCCAATAAGAGAGCCACTACAATTGAAACTACTTAATTAAAAGCTAGGAAGTAGTATTTGGCTAAGAAAGTAAAATAGGTACTTGCAAACTAGATAAGTTAAGTTTATTTGTAATGTGAATTTTTTATTTGCATCACTTGTATTCTGCAAGAAGTTAGAGAGCAAGTGAACATGGCATAAGTGAACCTCACTAAACTCAAGAAAGTGTCAACCTTATTGCCATATCTAGAAAGATGCCCACTACTACTGGTGCTGCCTATTTTTCCATATCCACCATGAAAGGTTCATCTATTGGAGGTGGTTCTACTAAATTCAAGTAGACAAAGACAAAGTTAGTGAAGGGGCAATTTGGTGAAGGCTTCATCTGCTAGGGAAAATTTTGAAGTTGAAACCAAATTGTGACTACTTGTTTTGAACCACTTTAGTGGTTTTATGTTACTTTTTTTTTAGACAATTACTATTATTTTAGACAAATTTAGTGGCTTTGTATTTTTTTTGTAGACTCTTGCTATAATGAAAATCCATTGGACCTTTTGCTCACTTGTTTTGGAAATTTTTGAAAGTGAATTTGGTGTTTTATATATTTGTATTTTGTGCACAATTTAGGTGAAATAGGAGAACATAGAATAAAATACTTTAGGCATAGAATTTACTATTTTGGACCACTTTTTTTTTTATATTAGTGCACAGAAATTGGTGTTTTGGACCACTATTTTTAATATAAGAAAACAATAGTACAATTTGGTGATTTATAATTAACAACATTAACCAAAAAATAAATAAGACAAAACAATATGCATTTTCAAAAATAATTTCCATAAAAATAAGCAAAATTACAAAGAATAAGTTTTCCTCTTCCTTGAACAAAAATTGTGTGCTCTCATTAACACAACAACCACTAGAATGAAGAGAATAATGCAAAAAAAAAAAAAAGAATCCCACTAAGAATGGTCATTAGTGTTCAAACAATTGCATTTAACACTTCCACTCTTAAAGAAATCTTCCTTAACTCACCTTTCAATTGCACAATTTTAGTGCTCTCAATAAAATTTTACTTTTTTTCCCATAAGTTGTATATTCCCATATGTTAAATACCTTTTATCATCATTAATGTTAGCAACCCAAGAATGAAATCTACAACCAAAATCACACCCATAGTACAATCTATTCTTGTTCTTGTTCACAAGCATTAAGCCTTATAAGTTGACACTAGTCGTAAACATCTACAATTTTAATATAGAATTACAGTTGAAAATTGAAAACATAATCTCAATAATAAAGGAAACAAGAAAAATGATCAAAGTAAGAAAAAAGAAAAAGTGAAAGGTGAGTTCACTATTTTTAGACTATTAAAATAGAAGAATGAGAAGAAAAAACAAGATGATTGGGAGATTGAAAGAAGAAGAGATCCTTTTTTTAAGCAAAATGTAGGGGTATTTTAGGTTTTAGGGTCTTAAATTTGGCACTTAATGGCAAGTCTAATGACATCTTATTAGTTAGAGTTATGTGTAGTGCATTTTTAAAGTAAAAGGGAGGTTTATATATATTTTGGAAGTGCAAAGGAGGTACATGTAATTTAGACAAACTATAAGGGAGGTCAAAGTAATTTACTCTTATAAGTATCAATAATTAGTGTGAGAGAACATATTTTTCATAATCAATTACGAGTATTAATAATTAGTGTAAAAAATATAAATTAGATGTGAAAATACGGACATAGAAGAAGCATTACTAAAAGATTAATGTTTATGTTCTACCTAGCTAGCTAGAGTGGCATAATTTTTATTCATTGAAATAGATCGTCGAAGTTGCTAGTACTAGTTTACATAGAGGGTGACACCAAGCTTGGCACATAAGAAACAACAACTAAGTTCTCAAACAAGAAAACCCAAATATTTGTACTTCCCACTCCAAGTTTTGGGATAAGATTCTAGACAATAAAAGATTTGATGAGGAGAGATAGTTAAGTGGTGGAAGAGAAGATGGTGTATTACTCATCACTTCGGACTCAAAAAGGGAAAATATGTTTTGTGATCTTAAGAGTGAAGTGATTTGTATGGATTTGGGAAGAGAATTAGAAGAAAATGTTAACGAAAAAGAAAATTAAGAGTCCATTTGTTTTAGGGGAAAATGTTTTTCTAATTTTACTATGTTTGAATTTAATAAGAAAGTTCATCACTAGAAAGTTTTTTTTTTGTCAATAAAAAAAATGAGAGTGTATTGAAGAGAAATTGACTTCCCCTTTTAATTAAAAGAAACTACTTTCCCAAATTACTTTATATTATGTAGTCACTCTCCTCTCTTTATTTTCCTTCCTTCTCTCTACTTTCTCTCTCTCTCTCTCTCTCTCTCTCTCTCTCTCTCTCTCTCTCTCTTATTTTTCTCTCTACCCATTTTCTTCTTTCTTTCCTTCTTCTTCTATCCCCTCTCTCTCTTGTCATCTTTTTCTACCTCTTTCTCTCCCTTCATTTCTCTATCTTCCTTTTCCTCCATCCTTCTCATCTTTTTCTTTCTATTCTCTCTCCTTATCCCTCTATCCCTTCTCTATCATTTTCTTCCTCCTCCAATTTCTCTTTTATCTCTCATCTTCCCTCTCTCATTCCATTACTACAAATGTTGATATTCAATAATTATATTAAAAATTATGTTAGTAAAGTATTTGGGTAATTAAGAGAGTTGGTATATGTGGTTAACAATTTTGACCAAAGCCAATTCACATTAACTTTATGAAGGAATGATGAAGATGAAAAAAATAAGGATTTGAATATTCTTATTTAGATGTTGTTTCAATATAAAATACTTTTAACTTTTGATTTTTACTAGTTAAAATTTGTTGACTTAAATTATAAAAATATTCTAGTAATAAAATGGTTATTGTGTGACTTAACCTTAAAGATAAAATTTATATATATTATGATATTTTTTAATAAAAGAAAATTATTTTCCTTTATGTAGCAAATAAGATAAAGTACTTTCTTTTAAATTGTTTAAACAACAAAAAAATCAATTCATTTTCTAGAAATGCCTTTTTTTTTTTAGAAAAGTACTTTTCGTAGAATTTCTTTTTTCCAACGAAACAAATGAATACTAAATAAGGAATACAAATATTTGGACTCTCCCATTTGAGAACTTTGTTGCGGTTTCTTATGTGTCAAACTTGGTGTCACCATGTTTGGTGAGTCCACGAGAAATTTATTTGAAGCAATGGCAAGTACAATAATTGTTTTATTTGCAAAATTGATACTTAATTGCATAAATGTCACATTTAAATTACAAATTATCTTGCTAATTTTTTTTATAATATCATTAAAACTTTCTTATTATTGTAAAATTTGTGAAAATTGACATATTTTGTCATTTAAATGTTATATTTTATCATTAAAACTGTTAAAATTATCTTATTATTGGTAAAAATTCCTTGTCACTCTTTTTTTAATGGCATGATATCTTTCTACTCATTAATAATATAAAAAGTTTTGCATTGATTTAAACATTGTAAAATTTATTGTATATATGTGTGAGTGATAGTGTAAGGCCTTATTTGGCATACCGTATAGTATAGTATAAGGATTATTGAATAGTATAATATATGTATACAATAAGCTAATATACTATATTATGTTTGGTGTGTTGTTGTATAGGATAAATGTTTGTATAAAGTCATTCTATCTTTTTGTTTGTTGTCATGTTGTATAAAAATGTATAGGTTTAAGAAATAATTAATTTGATAAAAATACTCTTAGATATCAGGAGTTAATAAAATTGTCCTAAATTAATTTGAAGCAAATAGTTAAACCAAAATGCTCTCCAATGATTAATATTTTTTTAAATATGATAATATAAATTAAAGATTTACAATATGATAACAAAATACCATCACATGTTTCATTAATATATATATATATATACACACACATAACAAATGTGTGTGCATGGTATATATAACATAGTAGTAAAAAATTCATAATAAATCAATTCAGTTATATAAAATTTAACAAATACCATGTATAAAATCTTTAAAAGAATATAAAGTAAAAGAGTGAGAAAGAATGAGAGGACATAAAAGAATTCTTTTAATTTTAATAATTTAGTATTTATCTTAACAATAAAAAGACGTGAGTGTATACAAGATTTTCTTTAATAATTTAGGATTTCTCTTAACACTATCCTATCAACCTTTATCCTCTCTCCCATGAATTAGATAACCTCATACGGAATTTGATGTATAATAGGAGATTTTTCAATAAGTTTTATAGTCATTTTGAAAGTTCCAAATATAGTGTAAATCCTACTTGTATAGTTTATCGTATATTATCATGTTTTATAGGATATGCCAAACAAGACTGGTGTAGAAAGTTGCATAGTGACTGCTTTCCACAAGCCTTCAAATAACATGGACTTAATTACTTCACTTAGATTAAAATAATAAGAACAATACTGATCTCAAAGGAATTAGAGAAAGACAATGTTGGATTTTCAACAAAATATGAATATATTCATATATAATTTTAAAAGACTTTTTATAAAAATTTTGATAGAATTTTCTCTATTTTTATGAATTTTTCCATAAGTACCAGTATGGAGACAAGATTACATACCCTTTTCACAACTTGTAATGCAACAATGATCACACATAGGTACTAAAAAGGACACAATTCACATGGACATTATCACTATTTACACATGCACACATGAGTTGATCCCAATTGCCAGAATAATCATCCATAATAACATGTCCTTACTCTCCAACAACTTAAATTATCCAATAAATATTAAAACAAATTTTATAAATTTTTATATTTTGAATTTTATTAAATACTTCTTTATCAATATTCTAAGAATAATGGTTACTCTTTTTTTAGAACTCCAATAGAACTCTACTTTACCAACTTCCTTATCTTTTCTACTTACTGATCCAATCTATCTTCGCTTTTCCACGATTCCATCTTTCTTTCTCCTTTGTCTCCTTATACCCAATACTCACAAATGATAAAAAATTGCATCTTGTCACTTTCTATAAAAGTTTTCCCTTGTTTGCTTCTAAAGTTTCTGCAGGTCCTTCATTTCTTTGCATGATACTATATCTTTGTCATCGTGTCTTAGTTTAGGAATTTGGGTGGTTAAAAAGTACCTTGGAGTCTGAAGATGGCTTTGAAGCGATGGAAGAAGACATGTAGGAAGAAGAATTTACTTGAGCACATAAGAGGCCTATCATTGAACTAGATGCTAAAACCTTAGATCAAAATTGGTCTCAATGGTATAATTGTCTTATTGGGTACTTGAATGATGAACTGACCTTCATTATGAATAGCATGCAAGCCATTATTTCTTCTACATGGACTCTTAGAGGTAATTGTAGAGTGATAGGGAGGAAGGGAAACTTTTATGTGCTTTATTTTTAGTGGACATGGATTTTATTCTATTAAATGGTCATTGGGCCATACAGGTGCTTTGCTTATAGTGGATGGATGAAAAGTCAACATGAGACTTGTTGCTCTGCATGTCATAGAAATCCTTATTTGGGTATAAATTTGGGGCCTACCTTTAGAATATCAAACTGTGGATTTTGCTAAGTATGTAGCATTCATGATAGGACTAATTCAATGTGTGGATTAGCCTTTTAGTTATCCTAGGAATCTAAGGTTTCTAAGGATTAAGGTTTATGTTAGGAAGTAGGATCCTTTATGTCGGTCCCAGTAAAGATATTAAGAATTGTGGAAATAAGTGGATCTTGCCCTTTTCTTGTTGGAGAATTGTATACACCAGTATCAAGCTCAACTTTCTCTTAGATGTTATATGCAGAAAATTGATAATTAGCAAGTGAAGATGATAAAGTTTGAATTTTAGCAATAAGAGCAATAAAGATTAAGTGGTTCAACTTATTAATTAGCAATTCAATCTGAGATTTATATTGACTGCATTGCTCACGGTTCTTTTTTATTTTTGTTTTAACTGATTATTTTCTTCTTCCAGAAATTTATTTTTCTCAATCAAAACTTTTTGTTGATTTTTAGATACAATTAGTTTCTTCCTAGTTT
>JANHAO010009581.1:0-18263 GCA_026873985.1 Saraca asoca
TAATTCTTTGTTTATGGCATGAAATATATAAATAGGTGTGGGTTACTTTAGCGGATGATGATGAGGATGATGTTGTCTCAAGCTCCAAGTCCCAATTGGAAACATATTTGGATATGGCAAAGCTTGATTTTTCTTCTAACAAAGACTTAGATGTCTTGAAATAGTGGAAGGATCATAGTATTAGATTTCCCATTTTAGCTAATATGGCTTGTGATTTGATGAGTATACCCATTACTACTGAGGCTTCTGAATCAGCTTTTAGTATTGGAGGACGTATGTTGAAAAAATATAGGAGTCGTCTTCTTCCTAAAAAAGTTTAGGCTCTCATTTGCACGCATAGTTGGCTTCATGGTTTCAAACCTAGTGGTAAAGTTTTTAAATTTAAAAGCTTGGTTTTTGTTAATGATAAATAGTCCATTGAAAATTTGATAATCTCATATTTTCAAGTGGGGAAGATAATGAGGAAATCAATAACCAAAATGATTCAGTGATAGAATCAAATAAATCACATATTGGGGAAAAAGAAGATCAATTGTTGGAGATTAAAGAGTTATTGGAGAATTAGTATTTATTTTAGTTTGTCTATTTCAATTTGAAACTTATCTTTTGTTGTAATGAAGAATTAAATATTAATGTTGTGTGTGTGTTTTTTTTTCATTTTGGAATTTGGATTGAAATATCCTGATACCCATTTCTTTCTTTGGTATTGAACATACTTGTTTATCAGCTATATATATGTTTGATTTGATTCAAAGGTTTCAATTCAGTTAACATGAAGAAAATGTTTCAGAATGCAGCAGAAGAGTACTTGTTTGAACTGAAGGAACCTCAGGTTTCATGGCAAGTAACATTCAGATAGCAGAGGCAGCAGATCATTGAATTTGTGGTTGTCAATGACACTACATTACATGTAAGCTACTTCAACTTTTGAAAATCTATCCATGTATACATATGACCTTGCTTATGTGATTTTTAAATGCAAATATAACATCTTAAGTAATCAGCCTTGAAGTTAGGGTTATAAGCGTTACTGTTGCCATTATAGTTATTTTTTTGCTATTGTAGAAAGCAAAAGAAAATATAATTGTATCATGAAAATATTGTCACACTGTAGAATTTTCATCTATATGATTTGCAAGAGTCTAAAACTGCCTTCTTACTTAATAAAATGATGTGTTTTTCTAGCATTATAATTGTTGCTTTTATTGATTCACATGGAAATTGATGAGCTTCTCCAAATTGAAGTGCATTCTCTATTCATTTGAATTGAGTCAATTAAACTCAAGGAAGAAAATCAAAATAGTGGTCCTCCCATTTAGACACATGGATATCCTTGTTATTGGCATTTATAGTTCTGAATTATAATACAAAATCTGAATATCTTTGTCTATGGTCTTCTTTTTGGCTTTTTGCTGGTGCAGCTTGCAGTTCATACTTTGCCATTTCGAGGAGTTGGAGAGAGTGGAATTGGTGCATACCATGGGAAATTTTCCTTTGATGCTTTTAGCCATAAAAAGGCAGTTCTATATCGCAATTTTATTGGTGATGCAATAATGAGGTATCCACCATACACAGGAACAAAGCTCAGACTATTGAAGGCTCTTATTGGTGACGGTACAATTGGTATTGTTCGTGCTCTTTTCGGATCATCCTAGGCTTAAGTTGTCTTCGATTCTAGCTGCAACGATATATCTTTTATTCTATCTTCCTTGTATTTAGTTTTTTATTGTGTGTAGCAATTTTTCTTTAAAACTCATTCAGCAAATTGGTGCTTATTAGAATGTTAATGAAAAAATGATGATTGTTTTTATATGCTTTTGTTCGTAAAATGGATTTAAGATACCTTGTAATTGTTATTTCTTATAATAGCCATGAATTAAATATATTAATACCCACAAAGGTCTCATTTGCAGTATTCCTTTTCACAATTTTCACTTTGAAATTACCGGACACTGGAGTTTGCAGTTTGCACCCTAATATTTACATGGCAACATTTGTACAAGGCAAACTTCAATCTAAAATTTCTAGTAGTAGATGTTATTCTTTGTACATGTAACATTATCTAAATTAAATGGCATCCTAAAAAGGATATATACATAATCTTTTAAAATGTACTCTATTATATCCTAAAAATAGTTCTAGTTATATCATGAATATGTTAAAGTCATGTCAATGTGAAGAAGTTCTATTTTTGGGACACATAAAAACACATGTCGTATGCATGTGTGCAAAACATGTTGAACACGGTGGCACACTAGTGAATCAGCATGGTGCTTCTTAATTGAAGTCAGTTCAATTCAATAATAGGATGAGTTATTCCTACTTTTAACATGAAACGTTGAAACTTAAAGAATTGAAACTTAAAATGCATTACTTAAAAAATGTACTGTTTTCATGCATAGGTATTTCCACAGCAAGAAAAATGATGTACTTGTGAATGGGGTTTTTTTTTCTTTTAATTGGAATAATGTTAAAATTGGGTCAAATATAAAAAAGAATTATAATTGTAAAAAAAAATTAAAAATATGTGGACCAAAATGCAGGCTAGATGCGGGCAAAAATACGGGCTAGCCCATTTGCAATTTGCTTTGTAAAAAAAATAAAAAATATGGGCCAACCCGTAGGCTAGCCCACTCCGCATGTGGTGTGATGCGGGCCACCCCTTTTTGGCCCATTTAAATATGGGCCTAAACAGGGCTTGGCCCGTTTAGGCCCACATCCGTATAGGCTAGGCTCGTTCCGTGCGGCTTGACCTGTTTAGCACCCTTACTTAACGAGCTCCCAGGTTGATGGTTGCACATCACAAGTTAGATCCTTTGGCCTTAGGGAGCTATTGTCTCTGTGGCAGTGAGGTTGAGCTCATTCTTGTTGGAGTGAACTCGCATAGAGGAGGTCGCTAGCGGCGTGAGCTGGAACTTAGCATTCTGAACGTCTCAGTAAGCTGAGATTTTGCAGCACTTGGGCCATTTGCCAGCCCATTAAGGATGTTTCGAATTTTACCCATAACAATATCTAACCTTTATCTTCTTCTTTCCTTATTTTTCTTTTACTTATAGTGCTATTTTCAATTGGAGCATAGCTTTAGTTTAGCTATGAGCATGGTTTTGCTCTTGTTGACGATCATAAACAAAGTTTCCTTTGTAACAGAGTGTGCGGTGGTTCTATAAGACCATAGAACATTCGTTAGTTTTTTCCTCCATTTTCCTTTGGCATTATCTAGTCTTTTCTTTAGTCCTTCAAGGATAATCCTATTTGCTAGCTCCAGCTACCTATTAGTTTGAGTGTGTTCGATGAACACAAATTTTTGTTTAACTCCCAACCTTCAATTTAATAAAAGGTGAGATGTTTGTTCATCCAATAATGGTATCAAGTTGTAAAAATACCTTTGACAAAAGTCTTTTAAGCTTTTACTAGCAAATTGGCTTTATTAGATATAATAGCCATAGGGAGATCATACCTACAAAAAACTATTAGTAGGCCTTATGTATTAAAGTGGTGTTGCAAAGAGGTTTTACCTATAGATGATAGATGAATTTTTGTATGTTGTTTGAAGTTATGGTTGTGAAGGGTTTTGCCTTGACCCATTTTATGAAGTAATCAACTGCAATAACCACATACTTTAACATATCTAGAGCAATTAGGAATGGGCCCCGGAGACCTATTCCTCACTAGTCAAATGGCAATGGGGAAATAATGGGTGTCTGGTTTATTGTTAGCTATCTTTGAATCTTAGCAAATTTTTTACACTTTTCGCATTTCTGTACTAGCTCACTTGCCTCTTTCTTCATTCTTAGCTAGAAATATCTTGAGTGAATAGCCTTTAATGTAATTGTTATGTTATCTAGGTGGCTTCTATAGATCCCTTCATGGATTTCTCCTAAGGAATAGTTAGTTTCACTCAAATTCAAGCATTTTAAGGACTGAAGAGCAAATCCCTTCTTATACAATTGATCTCCTTCCAAGAAGAAATGAGTTGCTCTGGCTCCACCTTTTTGGTTCCCTTCTTATCTTATGGCAAATATCCTTCTTTCAAGAATGCTATGATAGGGTTATCCAAGACTTGCCCTATTTGATGCACATTACTGCCTTAATATTTTCAATGGTTCCTCATTTGGGCTTTGAGAGAGATAGTGCTAAGGCTGAGTCTAAGGCTTTGGACTCCTTGAAAAAAGAGCTCAAAGCCAAGGCTACTGAACATGCTGAACATGACAAGAACTCCAAAACTTGGTTGATCGTGCTTTTGAGTTGATAAAGGAGAAGGAAACTACAATTTTGCAGAAAAATCAATCTATTGAACTATTTTTCCAGTAGGATTAGGAACTGGTGTTTAAGTGAAAAATCCATAAGGAAGACATGCAAGCTTTTAAGGTCAAGGAAAAGGAAGTCTAAGGGAAAATTGTCAAGACCAAGCTAGCTTTGATTAGGCCATGAAACAAATTAAGCACTTTAATGCTGGTCTTTCACTCAACCTGTCAAAGATAAAGAGGGACATATCCTTGAAAGTTGCCTTGAATAACCATGGTTTGACTTGAATGGCCATTTCTATTTTTATTGTATTTTTTTTTGTGTAATCCTTTGTACGGATTTATTTTGGAATGAAATGGCTTGCATTCCAATGTCGTTCTTCTTTATTCAAGACTCACAATGGGTCGCTTGCTTTATTTTAAATATTTGTTTGCTTTGCCTTTATGTTTTTGGGTTAGTATTGCGTTTTATCGTTACTTAGCCTCCAACAAGTCAGTTGGTCTATCTTGACACTTAAAAGGTCAATTACTCTTATACGTAGGTTTGATGGCTTGGGAAATGAGTTTTATATTATGGTAGTAATCAACTCTAGGGTTGGCAGGTATTCTCGACCTCTAATAGGTCTAACTTATTTGTTAAGCTAAAATTTTCCAAATTTGGTATGATATTGAATTGGCTGCTTAGGTAAAATAGTGCCAAGGCGGTTACTTGGGTTTATAATAACATCAAAGGGACTGCTCGAGTTTATGATAGTAATATTTATTTAGGTGTTGAATAACCTTCATTTTCATTTCATATCATTAATTACATGCTTTGCTAATCAGCTTACCTTTAAGCTTGTGCATGGTATGCTCTGAGATGTGTGGTATTCCAAGTGTGCAAAAGCAATTTTCCTTCAATAGTTTCTAGGCAGCATGCACCATTTGATAAATTACTTCTTATCTTATAAGGGCCTTTCTATTATGTTATTAGCTTCCCTTTGGCCTGTGCTTTTTATGGTCTATTTATTTGCTGAAGGATTAGTGTGTCTTCTACAAATTCTTTCTTCTTAACTTTTTGTTAGTGATCTTGTCTTTATATCACTCATTGTGAAGGTAGGTGATTTCCCTAATTTCCAATAGCATATCTAACCTTTCTTTTCTTCTTTCCTAATTTTTTTCTTGCTTATAGTACTATTTTCAATTAGAGCATAGCTTTAGTTTAGCTATGAGCATGGCTTTGCTCTCATGGACGATCATCAATAGGATTTCCTTCGTAGCAAAGTGTGTGGTGGTTCTATAGGACCATAGAATGTTTGTTAGTTATTTTGTCCATCTTCCTTGGGCATCATGTAGTCTTTTCTTTAGTCCTTCAAGGATAATCTTGTTTGCTAGCTTTGCCTGCCTGTTAGTTTGAAGGTGTTCAACGAACATAAATTTTTGTTTAATTCCTCATCTTCGATTTAACAAGAGGTAAGAAGTTTGTTCATCCAATAATGGTGTCAAGTTGTAAAAATACCTTTGACAAAAGTTTTTGAAGCTTTCACTAGCAAATTGCTTTCCTTTATTAGACATAATAGCCATAGGGAGATCATACCTACAAAAAAGTATTAGTGGGCCTTATGTGTTGAAGTAGTGTTGCAATGAGGTTTTACCTGTAAATGATAGACAAATTTTTGTATGTTGTTTGAAGTTATGGTTGCGAGGGTTTCTATCTTGACCTATTTTATGAAGTAATTAACCATACCGACTACATACTTTAACAAATCCAAAACAGTTAGGAATGGGCCCAGGAGACCTATTCCTCATTGGTCAAATGGCCATGGGGAAATAATGGGTGTCTGGTTTATTGTTGGCTATCTTTAAACCTTAACAAATTTTTTACACTTTTTGCATTTCTATACTAGCTTAGTTGCCTCCTTCTTCATTCTTGGTTAGAAATACCCTGACTTAATAGCCTTTAATGCAACTGTCATGTTGTCTAGGTGGCTTTTGCAGATCCCTTCATGGATTTCTCTTAAGGATTAAAGAGAAAACCCTTTCTTATACAATTGATCTCCTTCCAAGAAGAAATGAATTACTCTGGCTTCACTTTTTTGGATGCTTTTTTGTCTTCTGGCAAACATCCTTCTTTTAGGAATGCTATGATGGGGTCATCCAAGACTTGCCCTACTTGATGCACATTACTTTCTCCATGTAAATGGCTTGCAATATTTCTCATATCACAGTTCAATTATTCACATATGCTTTTGCACTTGCCAACTTAGCTAATGTGTTTGCCTGATCATTCTAAGCCTTAGGGATCTTTGTCAACTCATATTTGAATTCTCTTAGAAACCTTCTTGCTATACTAATGTATTTCACTAGTATTGATTATTTAATTTCATAATTTCTTTTCACCTGAGCAATTACTAGTTAAGAATCGCTTATCACCCTTATGGACTGGGCACCTACCTCCTAGGCCAGTTTCAATTCCACGGTTCATGTTTTGTCTAATTATTTGTCATTTTGAAATCAAATTTGAATACATACTCTAACACTAAATCTCTAAGTCCTTCCAAGATTACGTTTGGCCCACTGCCCATTTGACGAGCTGTCAACATATAATGTCCACTATTGGTCCCTTGGTTTAGCTTCTTCTATTCTTGCCATCTCGACCACAAAATCTGCCAACACTTGTGCTTTACTACTTTTCTCGTCTCATACATAAGCCCCATACTTAAAAAACTCTACTGCTCATACGACTAGTGAACTAGCAATATCAAGTTTATGCAACACATATCTAATTGGGGCATTCGTTTAGATGACCACTCGATGGCTCAAGAAATATAGCTTTAGCTTCCTAGATGTTTTTAGTAAAGTGAGGGCTAAATTTTCAATCTTTTAGTATCTTGTTTCATCTCCATGTAACATCCAAATGTAAAATATATTGGTTTCTAATCTTTTTTGGATTCTTGGATAAGAACTAAGCTTAATGCATTCGAGGCTACCACCAGGTATAGATATAAAGTTTCAGTGTGCTCTAATTGAGAAAGTACAGGTGACATGGACAAGTATTCATATGACTCTTTAAAAGTTTTTTCACATTCATTAGTCTACTCAAAATTTTTAACATTTTTAAGCAATTTAAAGAAATGAACATATTTATCAACTGACCTAGACATAAAGCTTGTGAGGGTGATGATTCTGCCATTCAATACCTAGACCTCTTTTATAGTTAATACATTTTTCATGCTAATCAATGGCCTAGCACTTGGATGGGTTTGTTTCTATCTGCTGCTTGGTTAACATAGAACCTAGGAATTTTCCTACCTTTACCCCAAATGCACATTTCTTTGGATTTAATCTCATTTGGTAACTTCTCAGAATGTCAAATATCTCTTCTAAGTTTGCCCAATGCTACTCCATGGCTTTTTATTTAATTAGCATGTCATCCCTATAAATCTCCATATGTTTGTCTATTTGCTCTATTTATCATTTTTTGATATGTTGCCCCTGCATTCTTGAGACCGAATGATATTGGCTTGTAATAGAAAACCTTATGATTGGTATGCATGTTATTTCACCGTCATTTTGTGGGTGCATTTTGAGCTAATTATACCTTGTAAATGCATCTCCAAAACTCAATACTTCAAACCTTGAAGCATTATTAACCGATTGATCAATATTTGGAAGTGGGTACAAATGTTTTGGGCATAATTTGTTAAGGTCTATTAGGTTGACACACAATTACCATCATTTGTTGGCCTTTTTGACAAGAATCATGTTTGCTAACCACATAATGTGCAGGACCTATCTGATGAAACATGCACTCAATAGCTTTTCTACTTTCTCCCTAATTACTTTCTACCACTCGACACCATGATTCCTCTTTTTTTGCTGCATGGGCTTGGTGTTAGGATCAATCAATAGCTTGTGACATGTTATGCTTGGGTCTATTCCCAACATATCTATAGGTGTCTAGGTGAAAACTTTGATGTACTCTTTTAATAACTTAACCATTTGAATCTTATGATTTTTTGCCAAGTCTGCCTTAATTCTTGTCATTTTTTCATCACTCTCACCAAAGATATGTATTTATTCTAAGTCTGACCTTGACTCCAGTTGACATGGATTGTCTTGTCTAACATCTAGCAAAGTCGGGTCTACCATTTGGCACTCATTACTAAATAGGTTGGTGACCACTTGTTTTATTTCACTTTTACTTTCTTTACTTTCATCCTAACTAGCCATGTAACGTTTATAAGCTATTTGATGATGGGCCTAGACTTCCCCTATCCCATCTTCTATAGGAATTTCATCGATAAGTGCAGGGTGGAAACTATAGGTCCCATTTGGTTTAATGATGGTCTTCCCAATATTGCATTATAGGCCCTATTCGGGGTGGCTATAACCTGAAAGTTGACATTAAAGATTTTTGTCAATGGCCTAGTTTCCAAAGTTATCTTCAAGGCCACTGACCTTTCCACCTGGACCTGCCCTGTAAAACCAATTAATGCCTATATAAGGTTTGTACATGCTATTTAGAATATTAAAAACATTAGCAACATATAAATACAAAATGTCAGTAGAATTTCCCTAATTAACAAGTATTCTTTTGACTATGAAGTTGTGGACCAGCATTGAAATTACCATCGGATTATCATCATCTCAATCAATGTCCTTGAAATCTTCCTTTATGAAACAAACAAGCTCATATTATATCCTTTTTTTCTTTCTTTCCACGACTATTATTTCTTGCAAATACCTTTCTCTAGCGCTCTTGAAGGTTCCACTTCTAGCAAAACCCCCGCAATGGTTTTTATTGTCGCCATGAAACTTCTCTAGGGATGATGTGAAGGATAATGCTTCTACTCCTTCACTCCTTCATATCATCCTTCACTTTGCCATCATCTTCCCCATGAAACTTCTCATATTGCAAAGATTCCTTTTTCTTAGTAATGTTTTCATTTCATCCTTTAGCATCACATAAGGTGGTGCCCACAATCATAATGAAACTTACAAAATTTTGACTTATCTACCGAGGGCAACTTTCTTCAGTTTTGAAGGGAAACTTCATCAAGTCAATTGCCCTCACATCTTGAAAAATATGGCTGATAAGCACATTCAACAGCTCGTAGTAATTAAATCACCATAGGATGGTGCTTTCTCTTACTTAGGTCCTCTATGTCTGGGTTGGACACTTTCTAACTAAGCTCTCTTAACCTGCCATTGAGCGAGCTCTACCTCCTTGACAGTTATATATTTTTCTGACCGGGCTAGCAATTCTAAAAGAAATAATGCAGGCCATTTGGCCAAAAAAGGAAGAAGTGTCCTTATTGAAAGCTGAAATTGATATGGCGCATTACCACATATTTGTTAAGGTCCTTGATTTCCAAGGCTAGAGTATTGAAATAGGTGAGAGATTCTTTCAATGTTTCACACCGTCCCTAATGGAAATTCACTAAGGCTGCTAGGTGCTCTGATGGTTGCAAAGTGGGTAGAGAATGCCTTGGCTAGCTTGTAATATCCCAAATTTTCTAAAATTAATTTTGGTAATAAAATAATTTTTTAGAAAATCCAAAAAGGGTAAATTTGAGAATTTCAAGAATTCTGAAACTATAAATTTTAGGCTACAAAAAGTCCAGATATAATAGAAATAGATTACATAAATTTTAGGAAACTTTAAGAGATTGAAATTCCTATTTTTGGATGCTTATAAAATAAAATTTGTGTATTCAAAATTTACTTTCTAGAAAAATTTGGAAAGATCAAAATTAGGGCTATAGGTATCCAGCAAGGGTAAAATTATAGTCGTTACAAAGGTAATTAATTAAATAAATTTATGGTAAAATTTCATGATCCTAGCAACTGATAAGTATGTTAAATTTGGCCTCAAATGGGGAAAATAGGAAAAGTTGCTAAAAAGAAAAATTGGTCAACTTATAGTTAATGGAAAGTTAACTTGATTTTTTCCATTTTGCCCCTTAAGGCTGACTACCTTTTTGTTCTTCAACATATCTCCAGGTTACACCCATGCAACCATATTTCTTCTTCACAAACAAACTTTTTGTCTCTCTCTCTCTCTCTCTCTCTCTCCTCAAGTAAGTCATTTAACACTTCTTGTTATTTCCTCTTATTTTTACTATTGATTCCTTTCTTCTTCCTCTTCAATTCGACACTAAAATCACATAATTCATTAAGTATAATCTGATATATGAATTTTTGAAGCTCATATTTACTATTTATAACATTATTCAACCTATGAACTCATATGAAATTTTATTTTTTTTTTAGAGCTCAAATCTTATGTATTTAGCTTATCTCTATAAATTGAAACCATAATCTAATTATATTTGAATGTTTGATGGAAGAAAAACCTTGAAAATTTAAGAAGCTAATATGCTCTTCTTTTGTTTCTTGAAGAGTATGGAAGAACCTTGTAAGATTAGTTGGGATTTTCTATTTCCAACTATCAAGGTGAGTGATTCTTACCTTTTTTGTGAATTATAGTGCATTTGCTGCTTGTGATCTATTAAATGATGGTGCCAGTTGAGGAAAAATGGGTATTTATGACTTTGTGACAAAGTTTTAGTGGAATGGATTTGTTGATATAATGGGTAGATTTCTATTGAAATAGCTAAGTTTTATGCATGTTTATATTTATGTTGAATTCCTAGGATGTGGTGTGAGATTGGAAGTTATTTCCCCTTGTTTTTTTTGTTGTTTTCCTATAAACCTAGATCATGCAATTTGAAATATAACTTTTACACTCAATCCGTGATTATTAATTTATGCAATTCAAATTGAACCTTTCTACTCTATTTTTTTTATTTTGATTGTATTTGAATTTAGACTTCCTGAAAGATTGCAAATGTTGACAAGTAGACTCGTATTTATTACTAATTTTCCTTGAGTCGAATTGAATTTCAATCCCAATTCTGCTAGTGATTTTGATTGTACCTCCAAAAACTTTCATATTTGTCAGCTCAATTGCACTTTTTTCTAAGATATCTCCTATTCCCTTTAGTTTAATCTAATATTAACTTTAATTAATTCAAAAATAATAATTAAGAAAACCTAAGCATATAGCTCATAAGCCATAATGAATAAATCTAATAAATGTCTATACATTAATATTATTGTAATAATCCTAGTTGCTAATGTGGTAATGGAACGAGAAATGTATGATTGAAATTATGAGTGAATGAGAATGTTATGATACAGTTGTTGTAAATGATATTGTTTAAAGTTTGATAATTTCCCATGAGACAAGGATGGTATATGGTATATGGTATATGAGGAATCATGATAATGAGATTATGAAGTAAACGTGTTTGATGTGATATGATTATTATGAGCATGATGTTACTGACAGTTGAAATAGCTCTCATGAGACTTGAAATATGATTGATGGGATGTGATGGGGAAAAAGAACCAGATCCTAGATCTCTACATCCTGATATGACGAGTTGGATAAGGCTGGATTGAAAAGATAAGGACGGATTAAAGTAACAAGGAGATTTATTATTTTTATACATTTTGCTTTTACTTGCTTTGTTATTTTGTGGAATGTTGAAATGTGATATAATAATGTTAATAATGTAATGAATAAGAATGAAGGCTTAAGGCTCTGAGAACTCTAACTCAGTATAATGTGCTATGAACAAAGTGATATGAAACCATTCAGAGGTAAGTTTTTGAAACTTAACAACTTGTTTATGAGAATAGATATGAGATATGATTTTCTGGTTATAATGTTGATGCATACATGCGTTGTTTATATTGGCTAAATTCATAAGATTGGTACGAAGTTATCTCACTGAACCCTAGACTCACTCTTTTATGGACTATTTTTTTTTTTAGATTATCAAGATATAGCGGCTATGCCTACCTCTAAGAAGTAAGATGAATAATGATCAAATGGAGATTACTACTGATACTTTCACCACCACGATAGATAGTTTGCTAGGCAGTATGAGATTAGGGTTCATTATATAGTAATTCTGAATCTAGTTAGCTGTGAAGTCTTACATGATGCGAAAATCATTCCTTTACAACCCCTCCCCCCCAAACGTATTGTTGATGCTTGTTTTAGGATGGTTCGATCCTTAAGGGATCTACCATCTATATATCTTTTGTTAACTTTTTGAAACATGTAAATAGCATGGCCATAGAGTCCTCAAGGACATAATTAGTCTAACCTATACTTCTAATCCTTGACAAGTTATAAGTTAAACTAATTTTTGTTATGTCCTATCCTTGGAAGGATATATGGGGTGTTATAGAAGAATGACTCATAGAGCTAGCCAGTGGAATGTATATAAGTTTTGGAAAAGTATTGGATAACCATGAATATTGTTGTTTAATGGACATGTGCCTTAATAGGCAATATCCTTGTACATTATGTAAGTAGGAATATATTAAAGTGACCTTCTATTACATAGGTTTCTAATTTCTCAACTAGAAAAATAAAAATTTTGAGTATTGGATTAAGGTAAATTGAAGTGGATATGAGTGTAAAAAAATAATGAAAAAAAATCATTGGCTGGTGTTTAACAATTAGGAAATTGATATTCATGTCAATCATGACTAGAAAATTAGGTCATGACATCTGCCAAAAGCTGTTGATTGATTGCCTTAGTAGTGTCGTGAACCAACGCAAGCTAGCTTTCTTCAGGGTAGTAGAAAAGGCATGATATATGATGGCTTCTAGGGCCCTTAACAACAACATGGATGCCTAGAATCACTCTTAATGCTCTTGAGGGTCTGATGTTCCATCATATAGGTCAATGTCAATTGGTGGCTTAAAGTGGCTAGGTAGCAAAGTGATCATTACCTCCGTCGAGAAAAGGTGGCTATCTTTATGACAAGAAAAGAGTTATTTGGAACTTTAGGGAAGATCAATGTTAGGTTTAGTGTGTCATATAGCTTATGTGTACGGTTCATATAATTTTGCAAATCGTGGCAGAAGTAAGTCATAATTGGTGGAGCAATGGTAATGACTAGAAGGGGTTGAGTGGTTGGATTTCGATTTGGTAGAGTTTGTGTTTAGAAGTGCTAATGATTTGGTACTGGATTGGTGAAGTTGTTCATCAAAAGAAAAATGACTAGATTTGGAAACTACTAAAGTTGGGCGGGTGTTTGGTGCACTTGGTGGTTCTATGGTGCAAGTAAGTTGTGAGGTAAAATGAGTTAAGGGTAAGGAAAAGGGGCAAACATTGGTTTTAGCTTGATGACAACATGGCTCAATGGGTGGGGTGGAGGTAGAGTGAGACTGGGTTGGACCTGCATGCTATTGAGTTTCCAACTCCTTCTGCAACTAGCAGGCCTACTCAACCAACGCTTCAAGCTAAAAATTAATAGTAATTTTACAAGCTTCATTTGCTAGTTGGTCTCAACGAGGTTCATCCTAAGCCTTCTTATAGTGATGGCACTCTTCTGAGGATGGAGCACAAACAAAATGCAAACAACGAACGCTGCAACATTCGAGTGGCTGGAAAAGTCACAAATGGCACCATATGAAATTCTTCTTCTAGAGATGACCAATTAAAGGGGAAAAACTGGTGATGAGATGATTTGTACAAACAACAAAGTTAGTCGTACACATCCACTAAGTACACTTCAATGCTCAAGTTAGCTCTCAAAGTTGAGTTTCAATAGTAGTGAAGATGATGCGTAAAAGAGAGTACCTTGGTGGTTATATCGATGTTAAACATGTCAATTGTCATGCTTCAGGACGAGTAAGGAGCATGCACATGTCTTAAGCGAATGTTGTGAATGAGATTCTCACGTAATGATTGATGATACTATCACATCATTTATGCATGTCTTTGAGTGTATCAGTTGGTATTGTTGAAGAGTTGATTTATCCCTAATGTGCTTTATGGCAAATTTCGTGGCCTCAGTCAATCTACCGGCAGCTCTTGATCACTCAATCGTGGCTTTGAACTACCTCACTGTGAATTTCGACTATCTGTAATATCACGATCCAGTACTTGAACTCGAAATCGTTCAACCAACGTAGGGGGTTGAGCTATATGGCCTAGAGACGTTCAATTTATTAGACTATATGAAGTAAAAAAAGTCTTCCATTGACTTGGGTTGTGGCCATCGACCAGCCATAGTTTTTAAAGTAATTATCAAACTGCTGGTTTGCTGTTTTTTTCCCTCGAGGATTCAAAGCTTGATCGTAACTTACTATATATTCTCGTTGACCAGACCAAGAAAAAAGTTTTCTCTCTATGCTTTTGACTTGCGAAGAAACCAATCCACTTAGATTATACATAAATGCTCGAATCTCAAATGTCAAATCTAGCCAGCCATTGCTTATACAATTGATTTATTGCTTATGCATTGAAAACCTCCTTAGTTGGCCGCTTTGTCTTGGTCGATAATAGGAATCACAATGTCCTTTCAAACTTCCCTTTGTCGAGGGCGTCCAAGGAAAAACCATTTGTTCCTTTTAACCATCTTCCATGATTACATGAAACTCAAAGTCAAGAAATTGTAACAAACATTCCGTGTCGTCCTACAGAAACCCGCCATTTATTGGTCAAATCGTCTCCTATGGCTGCCGTGGCTTTGCTGTACTTGCCTTTAGTCTTTGTAACTCAGTTTTCGGGTTCCTATTCCATTTTTTATTATTATTATTTTCCCACAATGCCAGCAAGTTCAGCAACTCACTACACGTCGATCGAACCATTGAATTCACGTCTATCTGTTCGGGGCAAGACGAAAACAATAAGAATAGTAAAAGCAATAATATTATCATGTTAATAGTAATGAGCCTTTTGGATTAATCTTAACTCCATTTTCATTTTTCACTGTCGAGCTACTTCAGGCTTTCTTACGCCAAGACGCAACAGATCAGCAGCAACAGCTACACTCTTTCTTTTTGCTCTGAGTTGGTAATGGATTCGTAAATCGCGTGAACGAGTGACGACAAGGAGGAGATAAGGAAAAAAACATGGGTTTGGACAAAGTTCGCTGTGTTTTTGCTGTTTCGGCTGTAATCCTACTGCTTCATAGTACTTCTCCTGTTGTCGCTGGGGACATAATTCACGACGACGAATCAGCTCCGAAGAAGCCCGGTTGTGACAACGAGTTTATTCTGGTCTGTCCACCGTGACTTTTCCTTGCCGTTTGGTTTTTTATTCTTAAACCTTTTGTTGATTTCATTTTTTTTTTATGATGTGAAATTATGGAAACGATTATGATTAGTAAAGTAACGTTTCCTTACTTTCGTTTATGCTTTTCTGCGTTCTTAAATCTTCATGCAGTTGTGCGGTCTAACTTTTCCAATTATATGTTGGTTTCTGATCATGTTTCAAGTGTTGATTATGGCAAAACTCATTCTATCTTTGCGTTTTTTCCTTTCAGGTAAAAGTGCAAACTTGGGTCAATGGCATAGAGGACGATGAATTTGTTGGTGTGAGTGCCAGATTCGGCAGAGCCATTGAGTCAAAAGAGAAAAATGCACGCCGCCAAACTCCACTTACCCTTTCTGATCCTCGAGATTCTTGCACTCTGCCTAAGAAAAAGGTTCTTTGTATTTGATCATGAAAATATTGCATAGTCCTATATATGAACGTAACTGTGTTATCTACTGGGTTCCGTTAGGTTGCTGGAGATGTCATCATGGTTTATCGAGGCCTCTTCGCTTTCACAACCAAGGCCAGTAGGGCACAAGATGCTAATGCTTCGGCTATCCCCGTCATAAATAAGCAAGAAAGTACAATATTTTTTCATTTTATTTTCTCTGTGGGAGCATGATGGTTTCCCTTTTGTTGAAGATGGTGCTTCATGTACATCACTAATATCGAGACCGTTATTCTGTAATGATTGGATATTCCCGCATTTGTTGTTGGTCATAATATAACTTTAACCGTAATTTAAAATCATGAGTTTGACTTTTATGATTCTGTGTTTGAATAGTTAAATAACACATTTTAAATATATAGTTTCAATGCAACTGGAAATTGCTAAAAGTGAAAGCCTGTTTCCATTAGTCGTTCATGCCAAATATGAATCTATTGTTTGCAGAACTTTACAAGATGGTCTGGGAACCTCACGAAACTGATTTAGACATACGCATACCTGCTGTCATTCTTCCACAAGATGCTGGAACAAGGTTGGCACATAAGTTGATGAGTGACTTATCAGATGAGCTTTCTTTTCGGTTCATAATTATATGAGGTGAGCACTCATCTTGGCTTTATTAATGCGACAGTCCAGTATTATTGGCTAAATGATCCACACAAGATCTCTATCACTTGTGAACACTGCAACTGCTATTTCTAACCTTGTTTCCTTCTCAAAGGGAGTGCCAAGATTGATTGATTTACAATATTGATTCTACCTTTCTGCAGTGACCGTGCAGCTATACTCTCCACGTAGACCATTAGTGGACGTAGCAGAAGTCTTTCTGTGGCTGACAGCAGTTGGTACCATTTTGTGTGCATCTTATTGGTCTGCATGGACTGCCAGAGAAGCATCTATTGAACGGGACAAGTTATTAAAAGTCAGTTTTGTCAACTTCTTCCACATACTTATAGCCTTTGCTCCAGCAAGATTCTTTTGTTGGAGCTCTATATTGCTGATCTTACTGCTTGTTTCCAAATCTTATCTTTTATAGGAAGCAGCAGATGAAGTCAAGAGCACTGAAGATGCAGACGTTAGTGGTGTTGTGGAAATAAATACGACCTTTTTGTTGCATGTGTTTCGTGTTTCTTACTTATTCTATACAAATTTATGTCATCGTGGTTCACCAACATTTTGGTTTTTATCTTCTGTATTGGTGGGACAGTGGTACGTATGTCCCTTCCTCCCAAAATCAGTCTAATTCTATAATGCATGCATCCATACATAATCTGTATATGCATGTTAATTATCTCGCTCCAACTGACTGCAAAGTCTAACCTCGTGGTTTCTCGTATATACAGGGATTGCAGACTTGGTTACTTTATTGTCAAGGTGTAATAATTTTAAACCAAACATTTGAGAGTCCCATTTTCTCAACCTGAAAGGTTGCAGATCATGTATTCTGAAATGTTAGAATTTTCGGCCATGCAGGTGGTTCAAACATGCTGGCGAGTCACAAATTAAAGTACCTTTACTTGGAGCAATCTCATACCTGACACTGGCTATTTCTCCATTCTGCATAACATTTTCCCTTCTCTGGGCAATTTATCATCATGTTAAGTATGCCTGGATTGGTCAAACTATACTTCTAAGCACAAATTTTTCCTCAAAACATGATACCTATTGTCTGGGGGCTAAAGAATCCATGTAATTTTATTGAGCAGCATTGTCTAACCATTTCTCTTTCATTGGTTATTCAAACAGGGAATTGCATTGATACTCACAATTCTCCGGATTGTGCAAATACCTAATCTCAGGGTAGTAACTTGGGCTCACACAATATTATGCAGTAGACAGTTTATTAGTGTTGGCAGTGAAATTTGGTTTTAGGCCAAACTCCAGTCAATTGCACAATTCTTGTTACCTCAAACTGCAATCTGGTTGAAAATACAGTAAATGGAAGTAGACAGTAAGAAGAAGATGAAGAACAGCAAGAACACGATTTTTTTTTTACATGATCCAAATCCGGATAGTATCAGATCCTATGTCTACAATCAATTTTATTATTAAGAATGTATTTCTTACAAAGTGAGGGAGTCACCGTCCCTTCTCTTGGAGGAGGCGCAGAGAGCTCTCTTTTTACAGTAGTTCTTTCCTCTCTTATATATATGGGGGTGATTACAATGGTGGTAATAAAGTACAAAAGCAGTGAAAGGATTTGTAGACATTCGGATGGTGTGTTGTCGGCTTGTCTAGGAGCTGGTCTGCTCACTAGTTCTGCTAGGCTTTTTTAGGCCAAAAATCACTATCAACAATTAGGTTCTAATCAGTAATTGTGAGTCAATATTCAAAACCATATTTGGTCGTTTAAGAGTTTGGGTATATATATTTAGTGTTAAAGTCCAGCCCATTTTTCGGTGCCTGCATTTGTTGACAGCTTAAAGTCAACAAATGTGGTTGTGCTGCATTTGTTGACAA
>JANHAO010009582.1:0-18276 GCA_026873985.1 Saraca asoca
CTACCGGCAGGTTGCGGTTAGGGTCACATTTCTTGATAGCTTTGGTTCCAACAGCAGGTCGTGTTTGGGGTCAAGCTCATTTATCTATTAACCTGTTTTCAAGACGGTCCGTTTGATGGTTTTCTTCACAATTTCGAGGAGAACTCTATCAGAAGGTGATGGATGTCCCGTATAATGGAGATAGCCCTGGACAATCATTATAAGCTCAGGTCTATGGCCAGTAGGAGGGCCCCACCTCCACAGCCTACAATCTGCAATAGCTAAATTGTAACTTTTTGTTGTCTTTTCCATTTATAGCTTAATGTAACATAACTGTAATTTGTAATTAATGCATGTACCCCTCCTCCTTCTATAAATCAGAAGACCTTGTTAGAAGGAAGAGAGAGACCAATTTTCTATGTATA
Organism: Saraca asoca; assembly: GCA_026873985.1. Lineage (NCBI taxonomy): Eukaryota > Viridiplantae > Streptophyta > Magnoliopsida > Fabales > Fabaceae > Saraca > Saraca asoca. The sequence goes on from JANHAO010009582.1 coordinate 405, forward strand.
GAAGCTCTGTAAAAGCAGAGAGCAAGCTAAATTGTAACCTGGACAATATATCACATTCTCCATGGACGTAGGGTCCGGTACCCCCCGAATTTGGCTGAACCATGTTAAACCCTGTGTCTTTCCTATACTTTTCCCTTCATCTCATCTTACTTCGCTATTTTCATCATCTTTAAAGCAAGTGTAGGCTTGAGATCTCGTAAGAATCCCCGTTAGCTGGAGTTTGGGGTATAATCAAAATCCGACGTCAATAGATTATATTAAAGGGTTAATAAATTTTATATATTGTTAACGGTTGATTTTGGTAATCGGTCAACCGAGGGTTTTGGAACCCAAACTACTGTATAAGATGTGAAATGTGAAGAAACAACGAGAGTAAGAAGAAGAGTAAGATCGACACACAAGGTTTTATCATGGTTTGGTTAAAGCCAATATGGCCTCTACATGCATGATGATTGTATTTGCTTTGAAGCTATTTCTCTACTCAGTTTTAGAATGCTTATAGTTTTCTCTCTATTTCAGCAGAGTTTTTGCATGTACCTTTTTATATATGTTACAATGGACTCCCCTCCTATTTGTAGGATCGAGGACAATTACAAGTTATAATTTATCATTGTAAAACTAAGATTACAGCTGCATTAGGCAATAAATGCTAGGCATTAATTGATAAATACGGGGCAAATCATTGTCAAACTTTGGAGGTTGATTTGCTAGTTGAAAGTGTGTTCAGACTATTAGTTAGACATTAGTTGTTCCTAATTATGTTAGAGGAAGCTTGCTGTAATCTTGGTCTGTTGGAGGCTTTGAGCTCATGTTGCACATTTTACTAACTGGCTTCAGCGACCTTGATCCAGATTGGGCCACACTTTTTGTCTTGATCTAGTCCATTGGGCCTTTGTTGGCTCATTTCACTTAATCCATAAAATGCCTATAACACTAGCCCCCAACTCTCAGTTCACTCTGTGAGCTAGGAGTTATTTCTTATAGGTGGGGTCCTTCTATTCGTGGCCTGTGGTGTCGTGAAGTTCTTCACCCACAGTGCTGTATGGTTAAAGTCTTCATTCGTAATCTATTATGTGGTCATGTTAGGCTTCAGTTTTTCATTTCATATGTACTAGACCATATCTTTACTTGTGCATGTTTTACAACTATTGGCTTGGTGGCCTTGTTTTTCTTTCAGATCGTCTGATTAAGGACAGTTGAATGCTCTCTGGATTTTTCGGTGGAACCAAGCTAGTCTATATATGATGTGGGAAGCCTTCCTTCTTTCTTCACAGAGATAATCTAATGGGTGTCTCAGATGAGCCCCCCATGTTCATGATGATGCAAATCTTTGGTGGAATCTTGAAAGGCGTGTACAGTCTGCTGCAAGAATTCCTCCCTAAGGATCTTAGGAAGTTTTGTTATAGGAAGCTTCCATGGGCAATTCCTCTTTGAGGATCTCAGGAAGTTTTGTTACTTTCCTCTGCTACCTCTTCATGGTTAAGCTAAATAAGGTAGCTCTTCACCTCTGTTCTTTGGTTTCCTTGCATGGTGAGACAATTCGATTGGTCTCTCCAAGCATCCAAGAGTTACAGAGCTAAGGGACGAGCTCTTAGTTTAGGAGGAAGACAAGAGAGAGGAGTTGGAACTATTTGGCCTGTTCATAGGCTATGGCTCCTAAAAGGTTCCTCTTATTTATTATAGTTGTAAGCTTATTCCAGTCTTTGTACTCTGAATTTTCTTATATAGATTCACCTTATTGAAAAAGGCTTTGTAATGAAAGTTGTCTTTTTTTGATATACCAGTATGCAATTGGTTGTCAATCATTGCAGAGGATAACATTCAAGCTTTTTCATAGATAAATTTTTACATGTCATGTTTAACTGAATATGGAGCTAAATGCTCAATTGGTGAAATTAATCCACTTCATTTGATAACAAACTTGAGCACCAAAATGCTTTGTCTAATAGCGAGTTTTTAGTTCACAAGAAAACTATAAGTAGTTAGTGGCACAAGTTTGATAACGCATAGATTATGCTCTAGTTAGAACATGCTCGTGGGTGATGAAATGCATTCGGATTGAAGTGATGTCACATGCATAGTGGACAATTAGGTGCGTATGCATTGAAGCAAGGTCATAAGGATGATTAGGGCGCCTGAGCTGTCGATAGGCAATTAGGTGTGCTTGAGTTGAAGCGAGGTGAAATGCGTAGTGGGCGATTAGGTGCACACGCACTAGCATGAGGTCATGAGGGCGATTAGGTGCACTTAAGCTATTAGTTAGGCAATTATGTGTGCTTGAACTGAAGCAAAGTGAGATGCATAGTGGGTGATTAGGTGCGCACACACTAGCATGAGGCCATGAGGGCGATTAGGTGTACTCCAGCTATCAGTCAGATGATTAGGTGCACCCAAATTGAAGCGAGGTGAGATACACGGTGGGCAATTAGGTGTGCATGCACTGGCATGAGGTTATGAGGGCGATTAGGCGTGCCCAAGCTATCAGTCATGTGATTAGGTGCGCTTGAGCTAAAGCGAGATGAGATGCACAGTGGGTGATTAGGTGCACACACACTGGCATGAGGTCACGAAGGTGATTAGGTGTACCCAAGTTATCAATCAGGCAATTACGTGTGCTTAAACTGAAGCAAGGTGAGATACGCAGTGGGCGATTAGGTGTGCACGCACTGACATAAGGTTACGAGAGCAATTAGTTGGGCCTAAGCTATTAGTTAAGCGATTAGGTGCGCCTGACCTGTTAGTCATGTGATCAGGTGTGCCCAAGTTGAAGTGATGTGAGATTCGCAATGGGTAATTAGGTGCGCACGTACTGGCATGAGGTCGCGAGGGTGATTAGGTGTGCTCGATCTATCAGTCAGGTGATTAGGTGCACTCGAGTTGAAGTAAGGTGAGATGCATAATAGGCGATTAGATGTGCATGCACTGGCATGAAGTCGTGAGGGTGATTGTCAGTTAGGTGATTAGGTGCACCCGAGCTGAAGTGAGGTCAGATACATAATAGGCGATTAGGTGTGCATGCACTAACATGAGGTTATGAGGGTGATTAGGTGCGCTTGAGCTATTAATCAGGTGATTAGGTGCCCTCAAATTAAAACAAGGAACAAATTACACAAGAGCTATGAGTTATTAGTTCTCATGAAAGTTGTGAATATTAGGTCGTAAGAGAGCTGTGAATATTGGGTCACAAGGGAGTTGTGAATATTAGGTCGCAAGGGAGCTACAAATATTAGGTCACAAGATGGCTAGGGTCGTAGCTCGTTGGTTGTGATCTGCAATCTGGCAGGTAGTTTGACACGTTCATTTTATACATAACTCTTCGATTTCTATGGACAATGTAATGATTATTATCTCCAGCAAATGCATCTAACTTAAATACTAACATGTGTTGGGTCGTTGGATTGCAGGTTATTCGAAGAGCTTCCAGATCTGACAGTTGAACCATGTGCAATAAAACCTAGAAAACTCTTTTCCCCTTTTCATCTATCATTTGAAGTTTGTCATATTCAGACTCTTCCTCTCCACCTTCTTTATCGGCTCTACGACCATTTTTTGCTATCCACTGCTTTTTGCTCCATTATGGTTTTTTAAGTTTGTCAGGCTAAGTTCTGGTCACCAGGAATCAGTTCTATTTGTGCTTCGGAGCCTTTTCTTCGTTTAGCATGGTAAGCTTTTTTTCCTGACTCGTTGTTTAAGAGTTTCTATTTTCAGGGGCTCGTTAGTTTGTTTGCTATTGATAAAAAACTGGAATGCTGGTTGACTTTTCATGCATTTTTCCTTTAGTTGTATTTAGTTTGTTTGCCGGTAGATGTTAGGCTTTTTGGCAGTGGCAGAGTTTTCAACTAGTTTTCTGGGCTTCATCAGCCCAATAGTTGAAATCCTCTTTGTACTCTGAATTTTGGTCTAGATGACTTAAGGTGATTGCAACCTCCTTTTTAGGATGAACTGTTTAGGCTTAGAGATCAGTCTGTATCTAGTGACCTAATCATTTTTTTCTTCTTTTTATGCAGATATCTCCACCTCGTAGATGCCACTGTCACCTAATAGTCAGTGAAGACACTGAGTCCGAAGAGAACAGGGAAGCACTCCATGTCATTAGGGGTGTGACCTCCCAGAATGGTAAGGTCACTAGTGAGTTCATAGCTTACTCCAGGCTAGAGGGGTCTACAACTTGCTCCCCTTTCATGTAACACCCTTCTAGCATCAAATTCAAAAAGCTCAGAGAGATTGTTGAGGCATACTTTTTTCCAAAAGGTTGCCATGTTTTAACACCATCTCACAATGATCACGTTGCTCATCTTCTTGAGAAGTATGTAGCCATTAGTGTCTGGCATCTTAATGCAGGTCTTAGGTTCCTAATCCCCCCTTATATAATTGACTTTCTGAATAAGTTAAGACTCTCTCCTGCTCAGTTAACTCCCAATGCATACTCCACCTTGACTTCTCTAGCACTAGTCTATCTTGAAAATGACTTCCCTCCCCCTTCAGCTAAGGTTCTTTGCCATCTCTATAGTATTAAGAGCATCGAATAGTGGGAAGGGATCTACTACCTTTCAGCATGTCCTTTTAAATACAAGGGGGTTTTACCTCATGGGGACACCAAAGGAAAATCCAACGTAGGTCATTATAAGACCCATTGGTTTTATGTTTCTTGCCCATCCTTGCATCGTCTTCAAATTTTCTCATTTGTTTTGAACCCAGGTAAGTGAGCTGGGAGGACACAGGTTGATCTTATCTTTTATTTTGTTTCAAGTGTAACTTTTTGCTGTATTCTTTACAGATGGAGTAAGGAAAGAAAGGTCAGAGTTGAGCACAGAGGAGATTGAGGTGCTTGATTAGTTTGCTATCTCTGATGATTTACAAAATAACTTGAAATTCAATGAGGAGCACTTGCAGGCTCAAGGGTTTTCTCCTACTTTTGGTATTGAGCTTCTTGATAGCTCATGAGACATTGAAGCTCGTGGAATAAGGGAAGTTGTTTCGATCGATTTCAATGAGCAAAGTGACATGGGGAGAGTTAACCTAATTAGACCTCCTCTTTTAGCGAGGTCGAGGTGTCCTACCACTCCCGCTTCCACTCAAGTTAGTCATCCGTCCTCTTCTACTACTGCTTCAACTTCTACTCACGCTTGCTACCCTTCCTCTTCTGCTGTCACTCTAACTTCTGCTCACGTGGGTTGCCCTTCCTCCTTGGTGATTATGGAGGAGACCTTACTTGCCTCAGTCCCTGTTTCACAATTGAGGGCCACCTGAGGTTGAGGGAGGAATATCGAGGTCTCTAGATCGTAAAGAAGAAGCTCTAGCCAAGCCTCCTCCTAAAAAACAAAGGACTGATAATGGGAAAGGGATTGCTATTGTTTCAGATGAGGGGCCCGAGGATGCTCCAGAGGACCTGTTTGAAGGCTTGGGACCCAAGACCTTGGCATTTTATGGCATTCTTGACAGAAATATGGATTGGATCCTGGGGGATTCATATGAAGTCTCTAGAGAACATGGAGATATAGGGTAGCACCTTGGTGGGCATACTAGCTTGCCACTACTTGTTGGTCGGTATTATACTTTCCTATTTTTCTTATTTTTTTAGCATGTGCCCTAACTTCTTGTGGTCCTTTTCAAAGGGGTACTGGAGATGATAAAGCTGAGGGACAAGATCATAAGCTGGGAGGAGGAGCAAGGTAAGCTTGTGGATAACCTAGCAGCAACAACCAATGAGGCAGCAGAGCTAAAAGAGAGATTGGAGAGCGCTGATGCAACGAGGAAGAGGGCTAAAGAAACCTTGGCTCATGAGACAGCTAGCTTATCCTCAGGACTTCACAGGGCTCTTGATAAGTTGAGACAAAGGAAAGAAGAGATAACAGTTTTAGCGAAGGGAGCTGAGGTCCTCAAGAGGTAGACATAGGCTACTTGGGAGAGGGTAGCTTTGCCAAGGAGAAGGTGGTGCGAGCTAAAGAGGAGGTCAAGTAAGCTATTGAGAGGGATGCTCAGGCTGAAGAAGAGATCACGAAGGTCAAAGAGGAGACATCAGTCATGGTTGCTCAGGCCAAAGAGGCTGTAATTTTTGATACCATCGATAGTTTTATGTACACCTTGTGGCAGAAGTATCTAGACTTCGACTTCTCATTCTTTGGTGGAGAGATCGAGATGATCATTCAGGGCTTTATTAGGGATACAGAGGCAGCCTTGGCCCCAGGTGCTGAAACTATTGGTGATCTCCCTATTCGAGATAATGACCAAGCTGAGAGTAGTTTGTTGATGCAAGAAGTAGCCATAGTAGGACCCGAAGAATAAGTAATAGAGAATTCACCTGCGTCTGCTATAGACTCCTTAGCTCCTTAGGACCCATCCAATCCTCTAGCCTCTTCTTAGATAATGCCTCTTCATTTCACTTCACGCCCTATATTCTCAAACTTTTTTTTCCTGATGCCAATTGTAATTGAGATTCTCCTGTTAATATGTGTAAATTGTTACTTCAATGCAAATTTCCTTTTATTTTCTTTGATCACCCTTTTGGATTTTTGCTTAATTGAATACTTGAATATTTTGTTGGCAATTCATGACTTTATGCTAAGATGTTAAATCAACTATTTGCTTTTATCTTTTTAAGATGATGTTCTGAGCTGTTGATCTGGATGCTAGATTAATGAACTAAATAGTTCCAAGTAGGTTATATTATCGACATGAATCATGGCATACAAAGCTTGAGCTTCTTAACTTCCTGAGATAGCTGGTTGGGCTATCATTTCAGAATATAGTTTCTTTATTGAGCTTAAATAGGGTTAACTTTAAGGGAATACATTGGAAAGCTTGCTAAACACAGGATCCAAAAAAGAATTTTTGGACCTTTTTTATTCAAAATGTTTAAAGAATGTTATAGATTTATAAGGCCAAGTTTGCCTTTATTGATAATATGGCTGGAGATGCACTACATTCCATGCTTGAGAGAATTCAGCCCCCATTTATATGAACCAAATGATATGATCTATTGCCCAAATTCTTCTTTATTATGTATGGAGCTTTTCAATTTGGACCCAAGGTTCTTTCACTGGGTTTATGGGCCCCAAGAAGGATGAGTCACAATAAGAGGTCACTTGGACAATAACTCTGAGTTCTAACTTTTCTATTATAATATCTTGCAATCCACTCCTAGTAAGTTGTAATTCTAAGGCAAGCTATGTCTCTTAATTCTTCAACAAGGTCGAGACTTGCAGTGAGTAATTGACTATTTTCCTTTGGATTGAAAGTTGCTCTTTGGTGTGAGTTACTTTGTATTCTACCGGTATCATTACTTTAGATTCGTAAACTATTGAGAAGGGACTCTCTCTTTTAGTGCTATGAGTTGTGGTTCTATAGGCCCATAGTACTTTTGGGAGTTTGTCTACCCATGCTCCCTTCCTGGCCTCTAATTTTGTTTTCAAAATTTGCTTGATGATCTTGTTTATAGCCTCAACTTGCCCGTTTGCCTAAGGATAGTCTATTATCGAGAAGCTCTTTGTAATCCCAAGGTCGCTGTAGAAATTAATAAACTACTCACTAGTAAATTGAGTCATGTTCTCTGTTATGATCTGCTGGGGAACTCCAAATTGGCAAATGATATTGCTCTAGATGAATTTTTCAATCTTGGAAGAGGAAATTTCAGCCAATTCTTTTACTTCAGCCTACTTGATAAAATAGTCGATAACCATCACCACGTGCTTGCATAACCTGTAGGAAGAGGTCCAATTAGATCAATGCCCCATATTGCGAAAGGCCAAGGGATGACCATTTGTTGAAGACTGGCTGGAGGATCTCAGGTAACTTTGGAGAACCTTTGACATTTATCACACCGTTTAACAAGGCTTATTGCATCCTTCTTCATGGTTGGCCAGAAAAAACCTTACCGAAGTGCTTTTTGAGCTAGAGATAGCCCTCCAACGTGGTTTCCACAGTGTCTGGCATGAATGTTTTCAAGGATGATCTCACAATCAAGGCCATCAATACATCCAAGGAGTAGAGCTGAAAAAACCCCTTCTATAGAGCACATTATCGACAATGCAATACCTAGCAGCTTGAGCTCGTATATGGCGTGCTTCTAACTTATTCTCTGGAAGCTCGCCATCTTGTAAATACTTCATGATTGGGCTTATCCACGAGTTTTGGGACACAATGGCTACTGTTAGAACATCTTTTTTCTTCATACTCGATAATAAGAGAGTTTCTATCAGGATTGCACTCGAGAAATCTGCATCCTTGGTTATAGCCAAGCGAGCTAATGTATTTGCATGCGCATTTTGAGCTCATGGGACTTGACTAATCTCATACCTCTGGAAATTATTAAGTAGTTCCTGAACTTTCTAGAGGTAAGCAGCCATTTTTAATCCCTTTGCTTGGTACTCGCCCTTTATGTGACAAACAACAAGTTGAAAGTCACTAAAGATCCTCATATTCTTGGCTCATACCTCCTTTGCTAAACAAAGTCTTGCAAGCAATGCCTTATATTCTACTTTGTTGATGGTGGCTTGAAATTCAAATCGTAGTGCGCAGAGGATTTTGTGTCCCTCTGGGCTGATTAACGATACCCTACCCTTGCTTTTTGCTTGCAAGAAGACCCATCTATGAAAAGTTCCCACCATAGAACTTTTAGAGTCTCTATTTCATTCTTTACTGGTCCAATGAACTCTGCAATGAAGTCTACTAATGCCTACCCTTTGATCACTGACCTTGGCTTGTATAGAATATCAAATTGGGCAAGCTTGATTGCCTACTTAAGCAAACGTCCTAAGGTGTCCATCTTTTGCAAAGTTTGCCTCAGTGGGTACTAAGTAAGCACCTTGATGGTATGCACCTGGAAGTAAGGCCGTAGCTTCCTAGAAGCGATCAGGAGACTATATGCAAGCTTCTCCATAGGCGTGTAGTTCTCTTTAGCGTTTATCAAACTTTTGCTTACATAATAAACCAAGAGTTAGACCCCATTTTCATCTCGATGTGCTGGGACACTCCCAGGTAGAGAATGAGATTCTCACCTTCTTGTAGTTTGGATAACAGTGGAGCTCGTCCCAAGTATTCCTTCAAGTGTTCGAAGGCAGTTTCGCACTCCTCCGTCCACTCGAATCACTTAGCCTTCTTTAGAACATCGAAAAATGGCTTGCATTTATTCGTTGCCTTGGAGATAAATCTACCAAGTGCAACAACTCAACCAGTCAAGCTTTATAAGTCTGTGGTCCCAGTTGGGGACCTCATGTCAATAAGTGCCTTGATTTTATCTGGGTTTGTTTCAATCCCCCTTTTGTTTACCATAAACCCAAGAAATTTCCTAGATGACACTCTGACTGCATACTTTAGGGGATTCAATTTCATCTGGTACCTTTTTAAAATTTGAAACAGTTCTTCCAAGTCCCTTATGTGTTCCACAACCTATTTAGACTTCATAAGTATGTCTTCCATATAGACCTTGATAGTCTTCCCAATCTGTTCTTTGAACATCATATTGACCAGTGGTTAGTAGGTCACTCCTACATTCTTCAGTCTGAAAGGTATTACCTTATAGCAATAAAGTCCATGATCCATAATGAATGAGGTGTGCTCTTCATCTTGAGGCTCCATAGGTATCTAATTGTACCCTGAATAAGTGTTCATAAAGTTGAGGAGCTGATGTCTGGCTATCGCATCAACAAGCTAGTCAATTCTGGGTAATGGGAAGCTATCCTTTGGACAAGCTTTGTTAAGGTCGATGAAGGCTATGCATGTTCTCCACTTCCTATTTTTCTTTATTTGCTACCTAGATTGGGTAATGGGCCTCTTGGATAAACTTATTTGCCAAGAGCTTGTTTACTTCTTCTTTGAAAGCTATAGATCATTTTAGGGTCAGTGGTATCCTCTTTTAGCAAATCGGTTTGTGGAGGGGATCTATGTTCCACTTGTGTGACATGATCTAGGTCAATCCACACCAAATCTTCATGATTCCATAAAAAAATCATCTAGGTTTGCCTTAAGGAAATCAGCTAGCTGGTCCCTTGCATTAGGAGACAGGTTCTTACCTAGCTTAAGACATCTTTCACTATCTACTTCATTGACTTGTACTTCCATAAGCTCCTCTATGAGCTCAGGTTTCCCATTTGCATCTAGGTCACTAGGGTCAAGGTCATGGCTGACTCCTACTAGACTCAGAGCTTGGGGTTTGTCGCTAAAGACCACATTAACTCTTTTCCCTTTTTCCCCAATTTTAACGGCGTCCTCGTAGCATCATCGTGCCATATACTGCTCTCCTCGCACACATCTGACTCCATTAGGGTTTGGGAATTGTACTGTCAATGTTCTAGTAGATATGACTAGATCTAGGTCATTTATTACGGGTTGTCCCAACACTATATTGTTGCCTGAGGGGCAGTCAATGACCAAGAAATTAGCTAAGACTGTGACTTGACTATTTTGGTCCCTTAGAGTGATGGGGAGTCTGACTTGTCCTCCTGGAAAGATAACATCTCCGGTGAAGCCAAAGATAGCTTTACGCGAAGGCTTCAAGTGGCTTTCGTTCAGTTCCATTTGCTCAAAGCACCTTTTGTACATGACATTTACTGAACTTCTAGTGTCTAGCATAATCCTCTACACGTCGATGTTGCTAATCTTTGCCTGCATGACAAGTGTCATTGTGGGGTGTTGGATTCCCTGTGCATCATTGTCCATAAAATTGATGCATTCAAAAATAGTCTTAGCTTTCTTGATGGGTCTTTCTGACTCACAATCCATAGATAAAATGTAGCTCGCACTTCGAACATAACATTCATGTGACCCACGTGAGGTGCCTACAATATGCAATCTGCCATGGATGGTGTAGATAGTCCTTACCACAGCTGGTTGCTCTTACTTGGCCTACCGGGATGGCTAAGCTGATGATTGGGATCGCTGAGGTCGCTGCCTTATAGGTCACACCACAGAATCTCCCAAATGACCTCTTCTAATTAGATCTTCAATCACGTCCTTGAGCAACCTACATTCTAAGGTGTTGTGCCTAATATCATTGTGGTAGGCGCAAAACCTATTAGCATCCTTGTACTTGTGTGGGGTTTTCACGGGCCTAGGATGCCCAAAGTCCTCTCGGTGCTTTTCTATGGCAAATATCCTATTCGGGGTGTTAGATAGGATGTTGTAATTATCATAGCGACCTTGAGGTTCAGGTCACTCCTTTCTTGCTTTCTTAGCTGGTTGAACTTCGGTGCTAACATTCTGACACATTTTGCCCTTTTTGCAATTACTCCCTTTCTTGTTCTGGTTGAAGGCGGAGCCACCTGTCTCGCTTTTCTGTCTAGGTTTTTTCAAACCGAAGGTCTCCTCCCATCTGACCTCTTTTGTGACTCATTAATAAAATTCTCCCAAATCTCTTATTGAAGATTTGTAAATACACTCAAATAATTTTTTCTCTTTATGAAAACCTATTGAGATTGTTGTTAGAATACTGTCATCTAAGGGGTTGTCTATGTTATTCACCTTATTGCAAACTTGGTGATATAATCCTTCAACGACTCGTCTCTTCGCTGAAAAATTGTAATGAGGTGACAAGACAGTGTGAGCTGTCTCCCTAAAGCTCTGGATTGGTCAATGAATTTCTTTTGGCACTTCTCTCAGCTTCTAATGCTGCGAGCTAGAAGGTTTTTAAACCATACCCTGGGTACATCTCCAAGAGTAGCTAGAAAAACATGGCACTTAACCAAAGGGTTGGTTGTTTGGAGATCCATCTGGATATTAAAGGCATCCAAGTGGTCATAAGAATAGTTTTTCCCATCATATGTTGGGATAGTAGGGACTTTGAACAAGTGAGAAAGGGGTTCCATCTCAATTTCCTTAGAGAACTAGGTCTTCTTCTCGTAGTGACCTGACTGATCCTAAGCTGAGGATCGTTTTTCCAATCGCTGGACTCTCTGTAATAATTCTTCCACCACCGAATTTTGCATTTCAGACCGATGACCTCTGGTGTTGTCATGAACTGTGTTCGAGCCCTCAATGTGATATGAGCTTCTAGGTTGTCTTTTTCTATCGTGATCGCAATCTCGGTGATCCCATGACTCAAGTCGTGAATTGGAGGAGTGAATTGAGTCTGCACGTCAAGGTCATTTCCCTGTCGACTTCTTTCCTTGAACTTGCACCTCTTTTTGTGGCCTCGGGTATGTTCTTCCTACTGCTGCAGCTTCAGCCTATCTTTGGACTCTGTGGGTGTACACTTGAGTTAACGCTACAATAGCGTCAACAAGTTCTTTGACTGTGCTTTTAAGCGCCTCCTAGTGTTGATGCAATGCTTGCACACCATTAGTTTTTGGGGGAATGAAAAAAGTGTTTGCTAGAACTGGACTTCCTTCTTCTAACATGTTTTGTTTTTGTTGTTGATGACCATCATTACAAGTTGTAGTTTTGTATACAAATGAAAAAAATTAAATTTTTTATGCAATTTTAAATAAAGGAGTTGTAAGTTTTTGTCTTTATTATATGTAAAATTTATATTCACTTATAACATTTTATAAAAAATTTACAACTTTAATAATTTATATTAAATTTTTATAAAAATTCGTAAAATTTTTTACGGAGTATATGTATATACTAATTTTTTTTTTATATATTTAAGATGCTGGTTAGCAACATTCTTACAATATTTGTAATCCAATTGTTTTTCTAATTTTAATGAAATAATAGGAATTTTCATCTAAAACGAAGAAAATATAGGATCTGGTCTAGGAATAAAAACCCAGAAGAGCAGGGTTATCAAATATTCATGCAACATCTAAAAATGAATTTTTCAGTTTTTTTTTAATCTTAAATAATGAAGAAAGCAGCATTTGATCCTTTTAAACTGTAGTGCTTTGCTCATATACTGATACTAATTTGGATAAGTTAGAATATGGGGCATCAACTAATTAAAATTAATAAAGGCTGCATTTGGATATTAAGTTCTATTTTGTCATTTATTCATTATGTAATACAAAAAAAAAAGGAGTTTTAGATATTAATTTATGTTTGATACCTTGGGAAGGTGGATACATAACCAGAGTTTAAAATTAGAGAAGTAAACATCTAGCTTTAGACAGAAATTTTCAATTTGATCCTTCTAAGTTCATAAAAATTTTACCTTTTTTTGTAATTAGATCAAATTTAAAATAATATATAAATTATAATTAATAAATGCCTTAACTATTTTAAAATGATATATAGGCACCAATCAATATATGTATCAATTGAAAACCAAAATTATAGGGTTAGATTTGAAAAAAAAAATACAACATTTATTATTTTTAATATTATTTTCTATTTTTAATTTTTATATAAACTTTGTAATAAAAAATAATGAAATTCAACATTTAAGTAAAATTTTGTGATTTTATTAATAATTTTTTCAACAATAGTAAGGTTGGACCTTTTTTTTTTTAATGAAAATTTGTAAAATAATGCCCAAAAAATTTGGAGGGTCACGGAATGGAACCGGGAAAACTGGATTTGTTTTATCTTTCGCGTTTGGCGTAAAAAATGAGGGGTGTATTCCACGCACGTTATGGCGGTTGTACACAGTAAACGTCATACTTATGGGAATGCGTGCCGTTTCAGGGAAACAAGAATAACCAGTCTACGTAAGAGCCAGGTCTAACTCTAAGGATATGGTTGGGATTCTCGAAGAAAAGTTATATTTTCACACATAGATATTATCCAACAAACAGTCCCTTGTACGTCAACGCAAGCCCACCGGGAGTGATGAACGGATGAATTTGGATCGCAAATGAGGTTTCATTTGTTTTAAGGAAAAATAATTTTTCTGAAATTGAGTTTTTATTTTTTTATATCTAAAATTGATAAAAGAATTGGTTGATAAAAAATAGATTTTATTCAATAAAAAATAATACTATATTTAAAAAATAATTTTTTATAATAAAACAATCAACTTTCCATATCATCTTATATCATTTTTTTATTCTCTTTCATTTTTTCCATCTCTTTCTATCTTTTGGACTTCTCTGCTACATTTACATTTCTTTTTTTTCTCTCTCTCATGTCTCCGTACCACTATCACTTCTTTCATAACTCTTTCTCTTACTTGGCTATCTGCCTTTTGTCATCTGTTGTTTCTTCCTCGTTCCCTTCCTCCCCCCACTCTTCTCACCTATCTTCTTCTTTCTTTCTCTTCATTCTTATAAGTATTAATATTTAATAATTATATTAAAAATAATATTGATACAATATTTTGATAATTAAAAAAATTAATAAATATAATCAATAAATTTGACTAAAATTAATTAAATATAAACAAATTTTATAAAGAAATGATGAAGATAAAAAAATTAAAATATTATTCTTTGAATATCATTTTTTATACAAAATACACTCAATTTTTATTTTTCAAAAGTAAAAATTTGTCCATTCACATCATAAAAATACTCTAATAACGAGATGAGTATTGTGTGATTTTACCTTAGAGATTAAATTTGTATGTATGATGATATTTTTCAATAAAAGAAAGTTTACCTTCATGTACCAAATAATAGAAATTATGTTCTCTTATGTTATCCAAACAATAAAAATTCAATTCATTTTCTAAAAATATATTTTTTTTAGAAAAATGCTTCCATAAAACTTTATTTTTTGTCAAAATAAATGGGTCTTTAGATTAATTTTAAAATCTCTCACTTGAAAAATATTTCAAGGATATCAAATATTAAGTTAAAAGTGGAAATCAAAGAGTTTGATTAATTGTAGCCTTTCATTATTAACACCTAATACGAGATGTTGTAATGTTTTATATATATCACTAATAATATTTGAGGTATGTAAAATATGAAAAACTATATTGTTGTTCTATATATATTGATGTTCATGGGGTGCTTGATAGTGGTGCTATTGGCAATAGTATTTGAGGCATCAATATTGGGTATGCTTGTGTGGAAACAATCATTACTAAAAAATACACATTGAATAATAGAAATATTGACGTATATATAAGAGTGGCGATATTTTTATAAATATGATGAAACTTAAATATCAGTTATTATTAAAAAATCGACGTTTAATCTTTAGACGTCAATCAGACTTTAAAAATTGTCATAATTTTAAATTAATTTTTTGTATGAATGAAAAATCAATGTCTAATTTTTTGAAGTCTGTTGGATTTTAGGAATCGATATAATTTTGAATTAATTTTAATTATTTATTTGATCTAATTTTACTTATAATGAACAAATATTCTCTAATCATTAATTTTTTTTTCTATTCCAATCAATTATTTCCTTTTACTAAAACTTCAAAATTCTCAAAATATTTTATTTGACAACTTTAAAGAAAATTTTCAAATATTTAAAATATTATTTAATGGATAAAATAATTCAAGTATTTAAATATTAATATTTAATGGACATTTTTCATACAATAATTAGCCTTGGGTTTATTTGTGAAATGTATGTATATCTAAAAATGGATAAAATAATTAAAAAATAAATTCCTTTTGTTAAGCAAAATCAAACAAATTAAAAATTAGATAATTGGAACCCTAAGGTATATATAGGAGTGATGGTGTTTTTGTAAATATGATAAAAATTAAAACGTCGATTTTTTATGAAGAATGAACATAGATTTCAATATGAGATGTTGATCCTTACAAAAGAATCGAAGTCTAAAGTTTGTGAACTTTAAACCAGTTTTTTGTAGACCTAACTTTCACTTTCCCTCTCCTGACACCTAGCCCATTCTCTTCTTTATCTAAAGTCTATCTCTGATAATTTGAAGGCACAAGTGTGAAGAAAGGAAGCAACATCTGATCTTTTTCTTATCTTGCAATAATATCATCTTTGGTGACTATATCTCTTTGTTTGTGTTAATAGGTAATTTTTATTATTATTCAATTTTATTTTTCTATATACCCAGTGATCATTTTTCTATAATGTTGAACTATTAGTTTAAAGATATTTTATTATTTATTAGTTGATAGTTTGAGGAAAACGCAATCTATCTCTACTATGAATATGTCTTGTCAAATGTCATCTTAATTCACAAGATTAAATTATGAGAGGTTGATAGGTTTATGTTCTTGTATATTTGTTAAGATTTAGATTGGGTAGTCATGGATTAAAGATGGATATCTATTGATCAGTTGAATGAAAAACATACAAATAAAGTTTAGGGGTTTATTAGATTTGCTATTGATCAACATGCTACAAATAGTGATCAGTTAATTGGGTGTCCTTGTGTGAGATGTTATTGTGTTAAGAAAATAAAAGTTGAGGAAATAAAAAATCATTTATTTGTTCATGGCTTTGATAAAAGGGCATACATAAAGGATATGGCATTGTGAAAGTGAATTATCTAGGATGTTTAGAAATTATGGAGACATGGGAGGCTATCAAAATGATGAAATTGATGTGGATTTGGATGATCAATTAGAGGATTTGGTGCATAATGTAGAAGATAATTTTATTGAGTGACACAAATCTATGACAGCTTGTTAAGTGATGCAGAAAAGCCTATGTATTTAGGTTGTACTAAATTTATACGATTATTTGCTATGTTAAGATTATTTAACTTGAAAGTAAGGGATGGGTGGAGTGGCAAAAGTTTCATGACCTTACTTTAAGTGTTGAAAGATATGCTTTCACAAAGTAATGAACTTTTGGATCTTACTTATGAGGCTATATCTTGTGTCCAATGGGTATGGAGTACAAGAAGATACATGATTACCCTAATGATTGTATAATATACCAAAAAAGTACAAAAGTTTACATTAGTGTCTAAAATGTGGGGCATCACGTTACAAATTGAAAAAGAGTGATGACATGATTAATAAAGGGGCTCCGACTAATGTATTGTGGCATCTTTCAATAATACCAAGGTTTAAACGAATGTAAACTAATGCAAGAGGTGCCAAGAACTTAATGTGGCATATGGACTAAATGATTTCTGATAACAATCTTCGACATCTTACGAATTCTCCTCAGTGGAAGATAATTGATTCATTGTTCCCTAAATTTGGTAGTGAAGCAAGAAAGCTTAGGCTTAGACTTTGTATAGATGGAATGAACCCTTACAATAACTTGAGCAGCAAACATAGAACATGGCTCATTTTGTTAGAACATGGCTCATCTTGTTAGTGATTTACAATCAACCTCCTTGTTTGTGTATGAAGTGAAAGTATATAATGTTGTTTGTGATAAGACTTCATGAAAAAGAGGTCCATATTCTTTGATCTTTCATACTAGCTTGTTTGTGAGACATAATCTTAATATGATGTATGTGGAGAAAAATATCTATGATAGTCTCATTGGAACACTTTTGAACATATTGGGTAAGACCAAGGATAGAGTCAAAGCCTAACTAAACTTAGTTGAAATGGTAATACAAAAGGAATTAGCATCAAAGAAGAAGGATCAATGTATGTATTTGCCTCCAATTTGTCATACTATGCCTAGAAAGGAGAAAATAAGTTTCTGTGAGTGTCTACATGGTGTTAAGGTGTCACAGGGGTATTTTTTAAACATTAAAAGTCTTGTTTTAATGAAAGATTTGAAATTAGTTAATTTGAAGTCTTATGATTGCCATGCTTTGATGCAATAACTTTTACCAGTGGCTATCTAATCAATATTGCCTAAACTTGTGAGGCATGTGATCGGGTGCCGAATCTAATCAAGATTAAAAATTTATAAACTGAGCTACCTAAACTACTTGTAGTATAAGGGTCGAGCCCTTGGATCATTTTGGATGATATCAATCAGATTAGGAGATAGAAATGAGGGGGGATTGGTAGTATCTATTCTAACAGCAAACTAACATGTAGAAATGAAAATAGAAGTAAGCAACCAACTAGCCCAAGGGAATCAACTAAGCTTGAGATTAATGTATCCTTGATCACTAAATATTCATCCAATTGTTAATCATATTT
>JANHAO010009583.1:0-18277 GCA_026873985.1 Saraca asoca
TCCACAGTCTTCCACTGTGCAAGAGCTGGACTAAAGGTTAGTAAGCTCTTCTTTTACTCTAGATTTGATCTAGGTTGTTTTGAGATCTCAAACCAGTGGATCCTTGGGAGATTTGCTTAGCCAAAGGGGAGAAAAGTTTTTAAAAGTTTCAGCCCTTGCTGCCCCCTCTTGGCCAAGCAAATCTCACACCCAGACATCTACAAACAAACGGAAGTCCAAGACCCTGACATGTTTCTTATGCAAGGGGCCTCACAGAGTGGCAAAATGTCCACACAAGGCTGCCCTTAATGCCTTACAAGTTAAATTTCAAGTGGAAGCGAAACAAGGTGACAAGGGTGGTGATGAGGATCTTGATAGGGAGGTAAAGTTTTGCACTAGGATCGGTGTAATCTGATTCCTAGACTCCCAAGGGTAGTGAGACAACAACAAAGCATGGTAAATCTCATCCTTACTGGGTATCTACTCATGCAAGTAGTTGTGCGAGTTCAAGGGTACCACCCTACACAAGAGCAAAGAAGATAGTGGATAAGGTGCATCAAGAGAGCTGTGCAAAGCAGGCAAATCCTTTTAAGGAGAGTCTATCGAGAAACCTGAGGACAGAGTGTGTTTGATGAGCAGCTACCTTACACTTACATTTTTATTATATCTAACTGTGAAGTTCTTGCATGTAGAACCATTCACTTAGTTATGAGCACAACTTGTGGTAATAGCTTACATTACTTTGAAAATGTTAGAGTTTAGTTATAATAAGAGCTTGTGACAATGACCTTCGAGAGCACAGGCATGTGGAAAGCTAGAACAAGAGTGACAGATAACTTTTTGTTCAACCCTATCAGCTATGGTAGGGGATACCATGAGGTATCATGTTCGAGTGATCGTGGAGGTACTAAGTGAGTGTCAAGTCCATGTTTGGGGAGTTGTATTGTTGGAGTAGCAGAGTACGAAGTATGATGGAAAGCTAAAAAATTCACATGAGCAGACTTATGAGTAAGGTATGAGACTTGAAAGTAGGCCATGTTTTATTTGCAAGAGGTGATGCTTTTACCCTAACAATGCATGAGGCTACGTTTCTCACATCAGTGGTATGGAACATTGGATGTGGGACCCGTCAGTAGTAGGCATAATCCAAATGCCAAGTTATTGCTCAACTACAAAGACAATCAACTCATGAGTTATGGAGACAGCTCATTTTCATTGTCAATAACAAGTTAGAGAGACAACCTGAAGAAAGCCTAAGAAGAGTTAGAGAAGAGCAGATCAAAGACTTTTGAGGAGTAGTGTCAAATTGAAGTGTTAAAGACAAAACATTGGCGAAGTGTAAAGAGACAAGTAGAGAAGAAGTTGAGGGAGGAACTCGGGGGGAAGCCAACTGAAGATTCTATTGATGTTGTGTTAGATTGAGTCGTCAGTGAAGGCATTGATGTTTTCAAGTGGGAGAGAATGTCACAGTTCGAAACTTGTGACCAAATTTAATAGGCAAATGTGGTTGGATTTGAATGAAACTTGGCATAAAAATCAAGCATGAAAAGAAGATCATGTGGTGCAATTTTTGAAAGAAAATGCTCACGTAGATTATTTTTAAGATTTTCCCCCATTTTGAAGGTGTTTATGTAATTTTGACCAAGGTAACTTGTCTACTGCAAGTTAATAAGCACATGGCTATGATCCTTGGATTTTTATGTTTGCATCAATGTGTTATGGTGCATTAGAACCCTTGGGAGTTAGGAGAAAAGTTCTTATGTTAATTAGAAAAAAGTATGTTTACTTTTGTTGGTAAGGCTTTTGCTTAAAATGCTTTTTAGGGGGGAATGTCTGATGACCCGAGGTGGGCATCAAGGCACTTGTCTAGAGGATCGAGTGCATGGCCTTAAGCCTCCCCTACACACTTAGGAGTCTATAATTAAGGCTTTTTAAATGTGAAAAAAGAAGTAGCCTCTTTTCAATCGAAATATTGTCTCACAAAATTTCTTTACTTTTGGTTGCATACATCCGTATTTGTTCAAATTGCATGAACACATCATGATTGTCTATGTGAATGACTTGGTTGCCTTTCTATGTGATTTGATTGCTATGTGCTATGTGATTTGTTACTTATGGTTGACTCAATATGCTATAAATTATAGGTATTGCCCGTTATGTTTGAAACTTAGATGGTATATGATTGATTGGCTAGTTTATTCTTAGGTATTAATTAATTAAGTGCCAAGTGAACAGTCTAAGTGCTGCACATTTCGACAGCCGAGTTGCCGGATCATGACACATTATGGGTGAATGCAATAAATTTAGTTACACCTTTGTTAATGTGTGTATATCATTTATATTTTTATTTTGAATAGGATTTACAAGACTCCTAAGTTACTCTTTTAGTTTAGTGGAATCCAGTCAAATACATGACATTAGATTTTCTAAGAACTAAGTTAAATGAATCTAATTCAATATAATTACACAATATGATCAAAAGCCTAAACTTATTGTTTATGCTATGAATTACTAATCAATACATACTTTAACTTAATGATTCAATTTAAATTATTTTTCAAAAAGGTTGCATTATAACTCTAATAAGTGGTTTCAAAATCTGTAAAAATTAGTATAACTCTTAAAATGTAGAATATATATCACATGTATGCATCTACGAGGAATGCTGCTGATTCAAGTATACTTAATTATACTCCAAATGGCTCATTACGAAATTGTTAAAAGACACACCTAATATTTAAAGAATTGAAAGAAATAGATTTCTATCTTAATACATTTAGCAGGTTTGACCACCTTTTATCTAAGGTTATTTTGTTCTCTCTTAGTTTTCTAAGTAAATACAATCAAAAATTTTCATTTGTGAATATAATAATTATTAAATCCTACGTGTACATTAGTATTTAACTATCTAGCAAGGATTTTTCTCTAATCCAATTATATGTATTAAGTGTTTATATAATTAGATATTAGCACAAGCTTGAATAACAACATATAAACTGCTAATTTAGTTGTCCTTGCTTCTCACTTCTTGCGTTTTCTATTTTATTTATTATTTCTTTTTGCTCTCTAAGTGTTTTCAATGACAAAAATATTTGCTTGGAACTTTTTAGTGGTTCTTTTTTTGAGCCCATTGTTATAATGATTTCACAGTTTATTTCTTTTCCTCATACAATCAACAACTATTAATATAAAGTTGAAACTTTTATTAATTTTTTGTTATTGATGTAGAGCTAAGCTCCCTTATCCATTTTAAAAGAGTTTTTAGGATGAAAGTATATGTTTCTAGATTCTCACTATTTGAATCAATACAATTACTTTTATAAAAGGCAAAAAATATTCCTATTATAGAACTATCATGTACTAGGTTTTGAATGCAATTAAAACTTTTCTTAAGATAATTTAATGTTTAGAATGCGACAACTACTTCTAATATAATTAAGTTTGCTATAAATCAAATATATATTAATCAATTAAATTATTTCAAAGTTTATTTATATTTTAGATGTGTTATGTTTGGAAATTATAGTTAATTACGTAATTGTGACTTTCTATTTGATGATTTTTATTGTTAGGGGATGGTTGTTTGTCCCATGATTTTAGTGGTTAAGCATGTTTTGTTTTATGAAGTCATGATTTTTAAATTCAGCAACACTCTTAACTATTATTTTTTTATATCGGTTTGTTTGTATAAAAAAAAAATTTTTGTTTACTTGCTCTATTAGCACAACAGTTTATTAGTCTCTTCTTAAGTTGACTTTTTTTTATTGTGCAATCATATTTATTCTATTAAAGCTCTTTCTTTTTTTTCCTTTATTGTATTTATATACAATAATTCTATGATTTGGGATTTAGTACAACTGTCTTTTATTTGGAGACTCTTTCACGAAGAAGTATGTAACCATTTAGTTAAGATGTATCATTGGAAGTCTTTTTTAAATAATATGATCGATAATATTTAATCTCTCAAGAAATATCAATATAACTATAGATTAATAAGAGCATGGTCAAGATTTTTGTATAATGATTAAATGAAAATACTTTTGTATGACAATTTAAAATAATTAGAGATTTTTATTAATTGAAAACACTCTTTTTATTTAGAATGATACAAAATTTTCCGTCTGTATCAATTATCTATATTTTATTTTTTATGTGTAATATTGTTTTGTTTAGTTTTTAAGATGCTTTCACAAATAAATAATTAATATGAATTTCAAATTTGTTTGCATGAAACTGTTAAGGGCATACAAACCTGATTCATATAACCTATCTTTAATTTCTATCAAATATGTGAATTTTTTCACATGGGTACAGATAACAAATGAAAGAGTTAATAATAGCATATATTAGATATATATATTTAACAATGAATATATTTTATATGACTTTAATTGCTTAATGGAAAGCGGGTTGGTTTTCTCTCTTATATTATTGATTTGAATTCAACCAATAATAATAGTCAATGAAAGATACAGGTGTTACTTCAAGGGGAGCCCAAAATTGCTTTGGAAAGAGGATGGGTGAGAAAGTGAGAATAAATATATAGGAAAAAAAATTATTCTCCATATTTTCCTTTTTTTCTCATTCCAAAGTAATTAAGCTAAAATTTATTAAACCCATTGTACTTTCAATCATATATATATATATATATATATACATACATACATATATAATCATTTGACCTTTTAAAAGGTGCATTTAACCCTCTGACAGTTAAAAAGATATATTTAATCCCTTATATTTTAAATTTTTTACAGTTTACCTACATCTATCTATTTTTCACCCATAAATCTAGGGGCTTAAGGTACTTTAGTCAACAAATAATATATATCATAACAACATATATAACATTTTTTACCCAAAATATAGTGGTTTGATACATGTTATATAAATACATTATTTTATTACAAATGTTTCTAACTAAATTACTTCTTTTTATGTAAAATCAATACATTGATAATTCACAAAACTAAAATAATTTAAAGTTAATCAAATTTTATATTGACAATAATAATATTTTATCATGAATATGCAAATTTGAATAGAAATTAAAATAATAATACATAATATATATATATTCTACTTTTTATTACAGATATTATTTGTAAGTTAAAATGCATCAAATTCTCTAGATTTATGAATGAAAAATAGATAAATGTAGGTAAAGTATACATAACTTAAAATATAAGGAGGTTAGATGCACATTTTTAAATGTTAGGTGGTTTTATGCACATGACTCAAAGTACACAATGGTTCGGTATATTTTAATCAAGTAATTATGTTTTAAATATAATATTATAATTATTGAATAGGAAGTAGTTTAAAATGTCATCCTTTGTATCTTGTGAAAAAAATATGATCAACAAATATATAAATAAATAATTAAATTATATGAGTATTTTTATTTGATCACATTTGAAGATGTAATCAATAAATATATGTGTAAATAATTAGGTTGAGTCATACTTTCACATCCATACTTACACAAAATTTGTGGGACTCCCATTTGTGTGTGGTGTGAATCAGCATGTGAATATGAAAGTAATTCTAAAAATGTGAAACTAATATCACTCAATTGTTTTTATAAATAAGAGTGGTTGATAAAGGTTTTTTTTCTTTTTTTTTTAATATACGTTAACATATTATGATTTTTTGTTACAAGTCGCTAAAAATATATTTGAACATTTCATTCAAGATATTTTTTTCTCTTAAATTACATATTTTATATGATACAAACTAATTTTTTTTTCTTAAATTTATGAAGACTATAATTTTATAAATAATATAATCTTTTTTTAAAAAATAAAATTAGAATTATCCACACCTAACACGGGCTCAAAATTAGTTTATCCTCTAAGCATACAGTGAACCCCACACAAAATGTGTTGATTAAATGTGATGGGAGAAGTTTTTTTTTATCCTTCAATGTCAACATATGTTTCACTTAAAATCAATCATTACTTTTTTATTTTTAATGTTTTAGAAATTAGAAAATATATTTTAATAGATATAAATTTCATAAAATTAAAAAAAAATAAATAATTTTTAATTATTAAGTAAGAATAAGAATACATAGTACTAGGAGCACTTAAGAATTTCTTAACTTGGTGTTTGTGATTGGGTATACAAGTTCTGCCCTTTGACTGTGATAGTAAAATGTATTGTTTTTAATCACGTATGTAGGTTCAAAACCTATTCCTAATGGTATTAAAAAAAAATATTGCATTTTATTTATAAGTGGTTTCATTTTATTTTATATTTTATATTTTTTTATTTATGATTTAAAAAAGTAATAATTTATCCACCTAAGGAGAATTCTTTTTTTTTTTTTTTGATAATCCACTTTAGGTTAATATTATTAGCACATAAGCCACTTAAACTAAAATTCCGTTTCAATATAAACGGAATGAAGATGTGTGCAACATACGTTCCATTTTTCTTTATCTAATCCCCCATTTATCTTTTCTTTTTAACGTGGAGCACCTATGACGGTTGACTTGTTCTTTGTTCACTTCAATTCCACATGTCGGTTTATTTTGTTTGATGGATCATTCCACATTTTCCTTGGTTGCGAGGATCCTTTTAGTTTTGGCTCAGTGACTCGATTCGTTAGTCTTTCAACATGTGTTGTATGGATGTAAAAGATCAATTTTCTGACTTTGTTATTGCATCGAGTGGTCTTGTCAATACTAAAAGAAAAAAGAATTTGAAAAATGAGAGATTAAGATAACCTTATTTCATCCATCCCGTAACAGAAATTATTTCAAATCTGTTATTGTTTATGCAATTTTTCTATTGGAAGTTCGATTAACACACTGTGTAAGCATCTCATTGAAAGGCATAGTTAGTGATCAACTGAACGAATGAAAGGTGGATTAATGGACCGGGGGGGGGGGGGTGATTGAGTAATGATGGGAAGCACTGACAAAGTTAAATGACAAATAATAGTGTGATGCCCAAGAAGGATGGGTCATTTGCTATCCACATGTTCCTTCTGATAAATATTTAACAGAGTTTTAATTTCGATAAATTATATACTAACAGAAATAAATACAGGTGAATAAAATGTAAATTTTTATATTATAAGTGAGTATTATGAAATAAGATACAGTCACAGATAAATACACTGTAATTTTTCCTAATACTCGAGTTTAAATGAGAGCATACTTAAGTACCATGTAGGGCTCTCAGCATATTGTACTGTTTTACAATGAAGGAAATATTCTATCCTTCATCTTTTCACTAACTAAAAAATGGTATATGCATGTTGCCAAATTAGAGAGGAACATTACTTGTGTTTTTTTTCAAGGAATGGAGTTTCAAAGTACACAAAAGATGGAGTTTAAGGAAGAAAAAGTTTTTTTCGTAGTGTTAATTAGTTATATGATAAGCAATTGACTTATTTTATTAACTGCGATGAATAAAAGTATAATAAAATAAGTTAAATGTACAATTTTATACATTTTTATAATTTAAAGGATTATACACACATTACAAATAGTTAAAGAGTGAATTTTGATTAATTTATCATCTATTCTTTAGTTACATTTCACATATTTAAATATGCTATCTTAATATTTTATTTTAACCAAGACAACTAGAATTACAAAAAGTTGAGTTCAAGCCAATGTGCCACCATTGCAATAATAAAAAAAAAAACAATTTTAACCCATATTTTTAAGGTTACAATTCAAACTTTTAGTTATAAACAATATTTAATTTTGTCATTGTAAAAAAGTGTAGACGCCCTCACATTGAACATAATGAGGACACAAATCCAGTCACGAGTATGATATTTCTTTGCTCTTGAATCTCGTTTTGAAATCATAGAAAATTTATGAACTTGATGTTTCTTTGCTCCTTAACCTCTCATTTGAAATTGATAAAAAAAAAATTCAATTCATTTAAAATTAATTCATGTATAAACTTATTTATGAAACATACTTTAAATGAATTAAAATTTAGTATATAAAATGTTTAGAATTATCATAATGCATCACAAACCATTTATACATTTATTACTTCAATGCAGATTAGGATTGTTAGAATGGCTCTAAGCCCACGGATCATGCAAACCAACCTACAGACTACTGGATCAAAAGAATTTGGATTTGTTGTGACAATGGACTTAATTAGATCAATCCACACGAGTCTAACCTAATATACAACCCGTTAATTGGAAAAAAAAATAATAATAATAAATTTCTTCAAACCAGCGCTTTAATCAGTTGTTAGATTTTGCTAGACGAAGGAGATATAGACATCAATGGGAGAAATGACCTTATAAGGCAAATTACCCTATCTCTATCCGCTAAAGCAGATAATGGAAAAAGATTACAGGAGCAGCAACGGTGATTATATAGTAATCTGATCTCCAGAACAATAACGATCTAAATACACATTTTGTGTCAACCAAAACAAAAGGAGGAAAAATAGACAAGTGCAGCCAAAACTAAAGGAGGAAAAAGCAGACAAGGTACAAGAAAGAACCCACAAACATGAAAACAAATATGTCAATGTTATAGTAATTTTTTAAATTTTAATGGTGAATTTTACATCACTTTTTCTTCTATATATCTTCTAATGTTTAGTTTGAAAAATTAAAGAAAATTTTAAAAAAATAAAAAATTATGGATTAGTCCCCGATTCAAACTAAACCAGAAGAATTTTGATCTCTTTTAGCGTGAACCCATGCGGACCAATCTACGTGGACGCGGATTTGATCTGGCCTGGTCCGTTTATTTGACAGACCTAATGCAAATGATATTTTGATCCCTTTTCTCCGACCTTTAGATAAGTATTTATACATGTTGTCATAATGTGCCTTGATGTCATAAATTGAAACTTATAACCAAATTTAGCAAGCAAATGTTCTCATATTTAGACGAAATTTGATAAAAAGAAATTAAATATGAAAAGAAAATTAAGTGACCTGAATTTGAGATAAAATGTATGTGTAGATTATTTTTCCTATTTTTCTTCATTTGAGGCTATTTATGTAATTTTGATAAAAATAACTCGTTCAGTACAAGTAGAGAAGTAAATGGTTGTGATCCTTAAATTTCTATCTTCGCGTTGATGTATTATAGTGCATTAGAATCCTTCACAGTTAAGAGAAAAATACTTATGTTAACTCAGAAAAAGTATATCTATTTGTATTATTATGGCTTTGGCTTAGAATGTTCTTAGGGATGGAGTGTCTGATGACTTAAGGTGGGCATCAAGACATTAGTCTAGAGGTATGAGTGTGTGACTTGGTACCTTCCCGACACACTCGGGAGTCTATAAAGAGGCTTTTATATAAATGAAAGAAGTAGTCTCTTTTCAATTAAAATATTGTCCCACAAAATTTTTTCATTTTTGCCTGCATTCATCCACATTTGTTTGAATTACATGAACACATCATGTTTGCCAATATGAATGACTTGATTGCTTTTATACATGAATTGGTTACTTATGTGTTATATGTTTGCTACTTATAATTGCCTTGATATGATATAAATTGTGGGTGTTATTTGTTATTTTTGAAGCTAAGTTGGTGTATGAGCAGTTCATTAGCTTATTCTCAAGTATTAAGTGAGTAAGTGCCGAATGACAAGACTAAGTGCCACACATTTCAACAACCGAGCTATTAGACTGTGATAGTTTGGTATCAGAGCATGGTTGAAACTACACTTCTTTGTTTTCTGTTGCACCCTTTTAATACGCCATTATGTCAAAAAAAATGATGTCTACTAAATACTTTGATGCAATTGACATAGTAATTGAGAATCTTAAAAGAGTTGCTGAAGTCATAAGAAATTTAGAAAGCAAAGAAATCCTTAAACTCTTTGGAAAGGCCAAAAATTAGGAATCTGTCAAGCAGCAAGTCTCAAATCTTGAAGTTGGTGCTAGAGTCGAAGGCAAGAGAACTAGTAATGCTTCATAAGTCAGTAAATGGCTTGTTGCTATTTCAGAAAAAAGGATTTGGGGGATGTTATGAATGACCTTAGCAACAAGTTGAAGGATGTTGTAGACACTCTTTGTACTAAGATGAGTGGCATAGTAACCTTAGTAAAGGTACTAATGATGACCATCAGAAATGGTTCGCAAGAGGGTGGTACCTTAAAGCAAAGGAAAAAGATGAAAAATCCTTGAACCAAGGCCATATGTAGGGCAGAGAGATGCACAGAAGCTCGAGAATTTTGTATTTTATATGGATCAATATTTCCAAGTAGGTAGCATAACTTTTAAGGAAGCTTAGCTAAGCTGAGCTATTATGTTCCTCACAGACAATGCTAAAGTCTGCTAGAGGACTAAGTACAAAAAAATTTAGCAAAATAGGTGTAGCATCAATACTTGGGAATGGCTCAAGCAAGAATTGAAAGTGCACTTTTATCTTGATAATGTTAACTATCTGGCTAAGCGAAAGCTAAGAAAGCTGAGACAACAGAATCAATTCAAGACTATGTGAAAAAATTCACAATTATCATGTTGGATACAAGGAGTATGACTAGAAAGGATAATCTATTTTGTTTCATTGATGGTTTATCCCAAGAAGTTGCCATGAAACTCCAAAAGAGTAGAGTTCAAAGCCCCACAAAAGCGATGACCACAATCAAGTGCTTATCTAACTACAACATTAGCTTTCTTAACTTGAAATCCTATGGAGGGGACTCGCATACTGCTAGTGGAGACTAGTTAGGCAAGGGTGACAAATCTAAGAGTAGGGGTAGAGGCAATGGAGCGCTATCTCACTTATAAATTTTAGCTTCATCCTAAACATCCAAAAACAAAAGGATGTCCAAGACTATAGTCTATTTCTTATGCAATGGGCCACATAAAGTGGCAAAGTGTCTACAAAAGGCTACTTTAAATATCTTATAAGTGCAGCTTTAAGATGAAGCACAAGGAGGCAACAAGGGTGGTAATGAAGACTTTGATGGAGAAGATACATCTTATGCTAAGATCGATGCAATCTGATTCTTGAAACCCCAAAAGTAGCCAGACAATAACAAATTATGGTGGATCTCATCCCTCTTGGGAATTTATTCATGTAATAAGTTGTGTGGGTCCAAGGGTACTAGCCTGTTATAGTAACAATAAAGGTAGTGGATGAGGCACATCAAAAGAGATGTTTAGAACAAGCAAATCCTTTTTAAAGAGGATTCTATAAAGAAGTCAGAGGATGTAGTGTGTGTTTAAGGAGCAATTGTCTAACACATACATTTTATTTTATCTTATTGTGATGATCTTGCATGAAGAAACGTTTACTTAATCATGAGGATCAACTTACAACAATGACTTAAGCTCACATTGCTTTGAGAGTGCTATAGTTTACTCACAAGAGATGCTTGTGACAATGACCTTGGAAAGTACGAGCATGTGCAAGTTAGAACAAGAGTGATGGATAACTCTTTGTTCAAACCTATCAGTTATGGTAGGGGATACCATCAAGGTGTCATATTCAAGTGGTCATAGAAACATTGGCTAGGTGTTATATTCTTGTTCAAATAAGGTCTTTTCAAGTAGCAAAGTACATAATGAAGTATGATGGATTATCAAAACCATGGCAGACTTGTGAAAAAGACATGGGACTTGCAAATGAGCCATGTTTTGTCAGCAAGAAGTGATACTTGTACCCAAACAATGCATGAGAATTACATTTCTCACATCAATGGAATGTGACATTGGATGTGGGGCATATTTGTAATAAGCACACCTAGAATGCTTAACTCATGCTCAGCTGCAAAGACAATCATCTTAAGAGTTATAGAAATAGCTTACTTTTTCTTGTCAACAATAAGTTAATGAGACAAATAGACAGAAAGCCTAAGAAGAGCTAAAGAAGAGTATATCAAAGACTTTTAAGAAACAGTGCTAGACTGAAATATTGAAGACAAAACATTAGTGAAGTACAAAGAGACAAGCAAAGAAGAAGTCGAGGGAGGAGCTCAAGGGAAGCAAACTAAAAATTCTTTTGAAGTTATGTAAGCTTAAGTTATTAATGAGGACATCAATATTTTCAAGTAAGAGAGAATATCACAAATTGAGACTTCTGACCAAATTTAGCAAGTAAATGTGCTCAGATTCAAATGAAACTTGGCATAAAAATCAAGTGCAAAGAAATGATCATGTGGCATGAATTTGAGAGAAAATGCATATGTAGATTGTTTTTCCTATTTTTCCCATTTTAAGGTTATTTATGTAATTTTGACTAAGGTAAGTTGTCTAGTGCTAATAGATAAGCACATGGTTGTGATCCTTGAATTTTTATCTTCTTGTTGATGTATTATGGTGCATTAAAACCCTTTTGAGCTATAAGAAAAAACCTTTATGTCCACTCAAAAAAAGTATATCTACTTGTGCCATTAAGGCTCTGGCTTAGAATGCTTTTTAGAGGGAGTGTTCGATGACCTGAGATGGGTATTAAGGCACTAGTTTAGGGTTTGATTATGTGGCTTGGTGCCTTCCTGACACACTTGGGAATCTATAATGAGATTTTTATATGAATGAAAAAAGTAGCTCTTCTTCAATTAAAATATTATCTCACAAAATTTATCCACTTTTGGTTGTATTCATTTGCATTTGTTCAAATTGTATAAACACATCATGTATGTCAATATGAATGACCTAATTGCCTTTATCTATGAATTAGTTACTGTTGATGGTGGATTTTGGTTCTAGGCCAAACTTCATCCAATGAAGCATTCTTTTGGAATCTCAAGCTATAATTTGGTTGCAAGTATAGTAAACAAATGAAAAAGGTGAGAAGAAGAGGAAGAGTAGCAAAGAACATAGAGCTTTTAACGTAGTTCAACCAAATCCAGATAGAACCGAACCCTACGTCCACAGTAATATATTGTTCTGAGAGTATTTTTACATAGTTTCAGTGTGGTGGCTTCAATCTCTCTAATGTTCATCTCCTTCCTTCTATTTATAGAGGAGAAGAGGTTACAATTGTAATTTTACATGTAGTAAATCTATTACATCAAACATTTATTATACAGGATAGAATGGACAGACTAAATCCTGTAAGTCAGCTTCTATAGATTGCATCCTACAAATGAGCCCTATGTGTCTACTGGGAAATACATATGCTGGTCTCCTGCTTAATGAGCTCTCAGGCTGCTGGTCACACCTTGCAGGGTAGGTCTTTCGGTTTGAGGGAGCTACTGTCTCTAAGGTGGCGAGGTCGAGCTCGAGCAAAGGAAGTCGCTAGCAGTGCGAGCTGTATCTTAGTGCTCTGAGCATCCTACGAGCTGAATTCTTGCCGTGCTTGGGCCATTCGTCAGCCCTTTAAGGACGTTCTGAATTTCACATATAATATAAGCCCCCAACTCTTAGCTTGC
This sequence comes from Saraca asoca, assembly GCA_026873985.1. Lineage (NCBI taxonomy): Eukaryota > Viridiplantae > Streptophyta > Magnoliopsida > Fabales > Fabaceae > Saraca > Saraca asoca. The sequence continues at coordinate 13,311 of JANHAO010009583.1, forward strand.
TTCATGGGCTAGGAGTTGAAACTTTTCAGAAGTCGTTTAGTCAAAGTCCTTACTAAATCTGTCATTTTATCTATTCTAGGCCATGCTTCCCATAGTACATGCCTTACAATCATTGGTGAGTCAGCTCATTCTTTTCCAAGGCAATAAATGAAAATGGTTGGGAGAGATTCATCTGGACCCTCCAGTGAGACTGGGCCTGGCTCTATTTAAGGCAGAAGAAGTCTCCTTTCTTCATCGAGCAAATCATGAATATCCTAGATAAACCTCCTTTGCTTCTAGCATTTTGTCTTTTCGCAGTAGTGTGTATGGCCTACTACATAAGAAGTTTCAAAGACACCATTTCTCCAGTAACATGGAAAGATCTCATACAGATCTTGGATTATGTCCTCTCGACTTTATCGTGAGGTTTTTGCCCTGCCGGCTAGGCTCTTGTCGCTTCTTGGGCTGCTCTCTTTGTGAATCAGAAAAAAAGCTATTGTTGAGAAGATTGAGAAGCAATAATGCTTGTTCCCTTTTCAATTGGCAGGAGTCAAGTTAAGGAAGAGCTTACCATTGAGGAAGGCACTAGAAGAAGAAGGGCTCACCTTTCAGTGGTTAGCCTTCTTATTGGTAAGAGCTTTTCCCTTTGTATGGCAATCTTTCTCCCAAAAAGAGCTAGCTGTAGCCTTCCTTTGACTTGTGTTTTGACTCTTTCTAATTTGTATTTTGGGTTTTTCTGATGTAATTTTACCTCATTGAGGCTTTTTAATGAATAAAATCTTTTTTTGCAATTTCTGCATGTTGTTCATAGCTTTTTGCATCCCACAGATAATAATGCAAACTTTTGTAGTTCATGATGAAATACTCAAATAGCCAACTAACTGAACTCCTTTGTGAGCAATATGCATGAGTGAAACATCTCACAAATAAATATAAATCATATAAGCAAATTGCATAAGAACTGCATCTAATAGAAAGTTGCACGAGAGCTACAAATATTTGATCGCATGAGAGCTGCGAATCATAGCGATCTTGTTACCTTAGGCAAATGATTAGGTCAATTTTTACACTTTAGTGAGCACATGACTACACTAGCACTGAGTGTTTAAGAGCACCTTTGCGCCTCAGCGAACACGTAGCTACGCTGGTAATGTGAGTATGTTTTGAGCATTTCCATGATTTAGCGAGCCCGTAACTCAACTGGTTAAGTGAGTTTGTTTGGAGCGTTTCCATGCCTTAGCGAGCCCGCAGCTCAACTGGCTAAGTGAGCTTATTTTAAGCATTTCCATGCCTTAGCGAGCCCATAGCTCAACTAGTTAAGTGAGTTTGTTTTGAGCATCTCCACGTCTTAGTAAGCTCGTAGCTTAACTAGTTATCATTCTGGGATGAACCCTGACGCCTCATCTTGAAAGCTGGTAACTTCATCAATTCATTTCTAGAATGAGCTTCAAGGGGCCTTAATAGGACCAAAGGCCACAGTTGGCACAAAGTCACTTGAGAGATTTGAAAGATTTGACTGCATGCGAGCTGTGGGGATTGTGAACATTTGGTAGCGAGAAGCAGAAAAGAGAGTTGATGAAAATAACACCAAGCCAATCAGCAAACTGCTTTCAATCAGGAACAAACGAAAGTATTCACATTAACTATTGATTTTTAATATACATTGTCAATGTACAATTCTAACTGAGCCCCCTGGCTCTTGGCCACTATCTCACTTGGGATGCTAAGATCGCTGCCTCATAAGTCGTATAACATACTCCCTTAGTCAGCCTCTTCTGATCAGATCTTTAATCGTGTCCTTAAGGGCCTGATAATTCAAGGTCCTATGGCCGACTTCATTATGATAGGCACAAAACTCTTCTTGGTTCCTCTACCTATAAGGGATCTTAGAGGGTGCAAGCATCCCAAAGTCCTCTCTATCCCTTTCTATCATAAAGATCCTATCTTGGGAATTCGATAAGACACTATATTGCTCGTGGCAATCTGAATGCTGGGGCTGCCCACCTTTAGGCCTTTTGGACTTCCTCACAGTTCGCTTAACAGAGTGATCCCCTGGTCCATATTACCCCTCTTCTTGCTATGGAAGGAGTCATCTTTCTCATCCTTCCTGTTAGACTTTCCCAAGCTAAAAGTCTCTTCTCACTTAATCTGCTTAGCAGCTTTCTCACATAAATTAGTAAGGTCCTTCACCCAGGGACTTATATAGGCTTTTGTACAACTTTTCATCTTTGCAAAGTCCTGCAAAGATCGTTTCCAGCATGGTTTCTTCCAATGGATTCTCCACTAAATTGACTTCTAGCCTAAACTTGACAATGTAATCCTTTAGTGATTTATGCTTGCATTGAAAGATCATAGCGAGATGGTAGGGGGCACGAGCTGTCTTTTCAGTGCCCGATACTGATTGATGAATTTCTATTAGCAATCTTCCTAACTACAAATCAAGTGAGTTGGGAGGCTTCTAAACCAAGCTCAAGCTATACTTCCCAGTGTAGTGGCTTCAATCTCTCTAACGTTCATCTCCCTCCTTCTATTTATAGAGGAGAGGAGGTTACAATTGTAATTTTACATACAGTAAATTTATTACATCAAACATTTATTGTACAAAACAAAATGGACAAACTAAATCCTGTAAGTCAACTTCTACAGATTGCATCCTGCAAATGGGCCCCGTGTGTCGGCTAGGCAATACATATGTTGGCCTCCTACTTAACAAGCTCCTGGGCTGCTGGTCGTGCCTCACAGGCCAAGTCCTTCAGTATGGGGGAGTTGTTGTCTCTGAGATGGCGAGATCGAGATCGTTCTTGTTAGGGTGAGCTTGAGCAAAGGAGGTCACTAACAGCGTGAGCTGTATCTTAGCACTCTAAGCATCCTACAAGCTGAATTCTTACGCGTTTGGGCCATTCACCAACCCATTAAGGATATTTCAGATTTCACATATAACAGTTGCTTATATGTTATATATTTACTGCTTATGGTTATGTTGATGTGATATAAATTATAGGTGTTGCCCTTTATTTTCAAAACTAAGTTGGTGTATGACAAATTGGATGACTTATTCTCAAGTACTAATTGAATAAGTATCGAGTGATAAGACTAAGTGATACATGTTCCAACAACCGATTAGTCAGACCGTGACACTTAAGGACGCACAGACACAAATAACGACTATTTTAATAAATAAAACATGAGTCATTACTAACTTTTTTATGAAAAAAATTAGAAACAAAAAATGCAAAAAAACAAGTCTTATCAAGTAGAGAAGATGATTTAGAAGTCCAATTGTGTATAAGGAAGGTGTTAAGCATCCCACAACACTCGTTAAATAAAAACAATTACTCAAAAAATAATTATGCAATATATTATAACCAAAATATTTTATTAATCCCTAAAATATACAATCTCCACATTTAAAAGAAAAAATAAAAAAAATAAAATTAATTTTTAAATGTCTGAGTAGTATTCACTTGCTACTCTATCAAAAGTAGAGAAAAAAATGAACTTCTTAAATGACCAAAGTCATTATTGCAGGATTTGAGAGAATAAACTTGAAAAAATTATTTATTTAAAAACTTAAAAAAAAAGAAGCTTAACGTATAAAAGTACGGCCTATATACATTTGAAAGGAGGATCAAAGTCTTCGTAGTCATGGAATTATTTATTTTATTTTCTAAAAAAAGAATGAAATAATATGAAGTGTAGATTAAAAATAGAATAAACAAAAGAACAATAATTTTAAACAAAATTTGAATAAATAAATAATTTTGAAAAGTAATATAAAAAGTATATGGAAACCCTATCTTTTTATTTTTTATTTTTTTTCTATTTTTTGTATTTTTATTATATATGAAATGAAAGAAAAAGTTGGAATTTTAAAAAAAATAAAAATAAAACTTAAAAAAATTGGATAAAATCATATATATATTATTTTTTATTTTTATTATTACATATAGGACAAATAAAAATTAAAATTTATAATAAGTAATAAATTGTTTAAAATTCTTTCAAAAATCTCTAAAATAAAAATAATAGAAATTTTAAAGAAACATGAATGCAATCCTAACATATTCTTCCATAAAAGAGTTAGAAATTTTGATTTTTAAGGGCACTATTTATTTAGTCTAGAGACATGTTGACTAGACAATCTATTGTTTCATCATTAGTCAATCAGCCTAAAACCTACTAACGTAATAAATAATATGAATGCAATCTTAGCGTATTCTTATATAAAAGTCAGAAATCTTGATCTTTTAAAGACATTATTTTTTTAGTTTAGAAATACGATGATTAGATAATCTACCGTTTCATCGTGGTTAAAAAGCTTAAAACCTACAAACGTGATAATTTATTCTTAAAATATGAATTGAAGAGCGACAATTTCATGAATAAACCAAACGAATTAAAAAAAAATGCAATATCCCTTGAAAGCACAGTCTTCATATGTCTACAGGCCAATAAACCTGCCATAATATACTCACAATATATTTATGTAAGAATAATTCAATCTATTAATCAATCAGGATGCATGAAATTTAAAATACTGATAAAAGATCTGACCTGTAGTAGCCACGATGATCTACTTACAACCTGCAAAACAAAATTAACTAGGATCTTCCTCTACAAATCTCTTTCTTCTCAAGCAGTCTCTCAATAGGGCAAGATGCTCAGATAGACAAAACTGTCTCACTTAAAGATGCAGAGGGGACCTAGCTAATATATTAACCCTAGGACACTCCCATCATGGGCTTTAGGGTTAAGGCCTGCACTATGAGGCCTACACCAATCAGTAATAGATATCATAGCCCAATGTGAATGGATCACCTTAATAGATTAATGGACTAGATTGCATCCACTTATAAATTATATACTAGCCCGTTTATTTTAACAAAACAAAAAACATAATTACCTGCAGCCCATTAGAAGAATTATAAAATAATTCTTACATTCTCCCACTTGGGCAAAAATAATTATGTTGCTTTTAATAAAATATT